>PPHD01008400.1:0-21827 GCA_002909625.1 Bambusicola thoracicus | reverse complement strand
GAGCCCTATAGAGCAGATAAAAAAGAAGAAAAAAATTACTCACCCCTTTGAAGAACAGCTCAAGAAGACCACAACCTCTATCCAAAGAAATGCCATTCCATCACCTGCTAACCCTTTAAACGAGGGTGAGGAGGGGTGGAGCTTTCAGTTGGTTAGGTGCATTGCTTACACCTGAGCTCCCTGGGTTAGCTGTGCCTTCCCAGCTGGTGCTAATGATTGGTTCAGGCTGTGATCTAGCAATTCCACTGCATGGAACCTATCTTTTTATGAGTTTTTCCTTCTAACTAAATGGAAAAAAGGAAAAAGCTCAGCTTGTTCTAAGTATAAGAAGCAGGGAAGTGTAATAAGCATACAAGATTCAGTAACCCACTTCCCTTCAAGCATCCATGCCTCCGCTTGCAGCTTGAACAAATCATTCAAGTGAAAAAAAATAATTCCTAAGGTAGCCAAACCAAAAGATATTCCCTAGAACATAACCATCTCAACAACAATAGCTGAACATTTACAGGCACCTGGTATGAACCAACAATTCACAGTAACATCCATTTCAGGATATTGTTTCTGGAGATCTCTCATACCCAACCTTTATCTCTTTAATGCAAATGAGATAAGAAAATCTCTTCATTTCTCTAGAGAAACATTATTATGGAATAAAAGATATATTCCAAATAAAGCCAAGTAAAATATCTAATTCCAGGTGGACTGTGTATAAAAATTTGTCCAAATTCACTCTGCACTCTGTATACAGCATTTTGTTCAAAGATGTATGGCCTGAAAGCATGCCAAATATAAGCAATTCAGAGCCTGGAGACAAAACACAGCATGTTTCAGATTAATTTTTCTTATTTATTATGTTCTCAAATGTCAATGTAAAGACAATCTGATAGAGATCTTGAAATCTGGTCAACTACTTGTCTATCACATCATGGAAATAATTCCAGAAAGATACATTTTACTACATTCTTCCAAAATCAGACAGTATGCAAAATCTGACCTGGTTTTGTTAAATGTTTATTCATATGTTATAAATGCTTGACTTGTGGGAAGTCTTATACATGCTTTTTAAAATCGGTATTCTTTTAAGTGTTGCTGTCTTAATATTATTTCAAATTGGCAATAAACTCAATGGGTTAAATTCTTCAATCTGTAAGTATGCATTTCTGTTAGAATTTCAATTGAAATGAACACTGTAAAGCAAGAAAACAGCAAATACATTTATAATGAACCAAAGTAATTTAAAATTGCCATAAGTGTGAAAATAGAATAATTAATTTCTTACCTAACAAGCATAAAGAAAGTTCCTACAAAATACAACGCATACAAAACTGAAAAGTTTTAGAAAATAACCATTGTGCAAACTCAGACAGAATACCAAGTTACAGAACTCTTATGAACTGTATTATTTGGCTGCAAATTTTTTCATCATCAAAAAAACAAAAAAAAAGCAAAAAAAAGAGCAGCATGAATTTTTGATTTTTTTTGCCTAATCAAGCAATGTGAAGTCTGCTTTTCTCTTGTAGACAAAAGACTTCCCTAGTCTGTCAACAATTAGGTTGAGATAAGTGAATATTTCTGTCCTTATTTTGAGCCAAATAATTAATTAATTGAATTGTATCTACGATGCCTATTGTACCTGATCTGTAGAGTTCATGAGTGCATTCTGTCATTAATTTGGCCAGATATTTATATACTAACATATGCTTAAAATGCAGTGTCTTCACTATGCTGTCCTTTGAGCTAGGCAGCTACTTCGTGTTTAGCACAAATCAAACTATCATCATTTGGAAGTACTGTTGCTCACATTTCCCAGAGCACTTGGCATGTATAATCAGAACCAAATTTTCAATAGAAGTAAGCATGCTGTGTGAGAGAGGTAGTGTTGTAAAACTTCTCCCGCATGTAGTCCAGCTGGGAGATGCTGAATCTCAATTCATATTCCATGTTTGGTATCTAAATGGAAACTCATTTCCTTTGAAGAGTTGTTCCCAACTGGGAAATTAAGATGTTAAAAACAAAACCTAGGGCTGTCTTAAAATCTGGTCTAACCTTTTCTTTAGAAGGGCTTTGACTTCTTTTTTTTTTTAAAAAAAAAAACTACTATAAAAGGCACAGCCAAACCATATTTTCAGGGTTTTTTTTTAAGTAGGAAGAGATTAGCAATCATTAGAATTATCTGTTTCCTCCAGTGTTTAACAAAAGCAATGAGTCCCCTGAATCTATGAAAGACTTGGAGACTGAAGTTTGATAAATATATCTTTTGGTGACATTGCCCCACTCACACTCTTTTACATTCATCCAATTCCAATCACCAGTTTAGGCAGTAAAGCTGCATGTAGAGCACACTGATGAACAAGAGCAGGAGAAATAACCTGTTGCTATGGTTCTGGCTGGGATAATTTTTTTCATAGCGGCTTTTACAATGCTGTGTTTTGGACTGCTGATGAAAATAGTAGTAGCACAGATGTTGTATTTGTTGCTGAGCAGTGCTCACACAGAGCCAAGGACATTTCTGCTTCTCTTGCTGCCCCATCAGTGAGGAGGATGGTGGTGCACAAGATGCTCTCTAGGACAGCTGACCCAGACTGACCAAAGGGATAATGCTTACTGTATGACACCATGCTCAAAAATGAAAGCTGGGGGAAAGAATGAGGAAAAGAGGATGTCGTGAGTGATGGCGTTTGTCTTCCCAAGAAACCACTATAAGTACTGAGCTCCGCTCTCCTGCAGCTGAACGCTTGCCTCTGATGGAAAATAGTGAATGAATTGCTTGTTTTGGTGTTTTGTGCACATGGGTTTCACATGTGCATATAATGACTAGCCTATCACAAAAGTTGCCGTATAAAATAAATTAAAAAAATATATATTTTCTGCCATCAAAATGAATCGAGTAGACTCAAGTAGGGAAGAAAGGCAGAAGAGAAATTCCACTGTTGACAACAGGATGTTGCTTTTCCTGCCCAGCCTCTGTATCTTCTCTCCAGTAGCAAAAAGTAATAGAAAAAATAGTAAGACCAATTACATACTATTTTGCCAAGCTAGAAATAAGGAAGAAAAGAAATATCTGGAGAGATAATTTGGATTTTTCATAACAGAGTAGAAAAATTCATTGGCATAAAACATAAAAGTCTAGTTAGCTAGCAAATTATAGCAATGTTTCCATCCACTATAAACAAAAGATAGGAAACAGAAGCTGTTATTAGTAAGAGAGTTAGAAACTAAAATTATAGACTCACAGTGGGAAAAAAAAAGTTACTGGTTATTGCTTACATATAATTATTGAGCTCTTTCTCAAGAAAGGTTGGTATGGTTGGCAACCTCAGCAGTTGCAGAGAGACTTACTGTCCTCAGCAGACTGATTAAGAATGAAAGAAATACAAGAGTAATTAACACATTCTTGTCCATCTTTTGCACACCTCCAAGTTCAGAAATCAGTACACACTGAAACTTATCTAGAATGATAAGAACATTTTTTGATCCAATAGCTTGTCAGGAGAGAGTGGTCAGTCACCTGCTCTGACATGCTTTAAACAATATCATTTAAGGCAATGTCTCCTAAAAAAAAATTGCTCAAAAATGGATTTTTCCACTAGGTCTCAGGTTCTTGGCACCTTTATGTACATCAGATTCCGTGTTCTAATTTTTTTTCTCGATTTCTCACTATCATCTACTCTTAATTTATTCTATGATTATTTCTAATTTTAAAACGAGCTGCTAGTTCATTAAAGGAAAATATTACTGTTGATTGGACTTGTGAAGTCCACTCTTTTACAGTGAGGGAAATGGAATGGTGTTCTCTAATCTGCAAAGATATTATCAGTGACACAGGGCAGATATGCTTAGCTTTGTACAACAACAACAAAAAAATGCCGGGTCTTGCCCTCCAATACAATTAAAGTGAGATTCATCAAATTAAGTATAAATAATGAACAAACAAATTTTGATCTGAAACAATGCAGCAGGAAAGAATCTGATTATAAATTTACGGAGCTATTTGCAGTACGTTTTAGTAGTGTCAGTGTTTGTCCCAGCTGTTAAGCTCCGAAAGCCTGTTTCCCAGCCTAGTGCTGAATGTATTATTTGCATATACAGTACATCTTAATCAATGTCAAATTCAAAACCAGCCTCCTGAATATATTTTGTACTTCATATTCTAGTGGGCTTTAAATCTTTGTTTAAAGGCTTCTGTCTGTTCTTTTTATTTTGGAATTTAATTTAGTCATGGAAGGTTAATTAGTTTTCAGATTTATAATTAGAGCAGTGAGTCAGCTCTTCCTCACTACTCTTCCTGTCTTGTGGTATAGCCAGTTTTATACTAGAGTATCAAAAGAAGAGAATGCAAGTCATAATTTTATGTAAATATAGCTTTAGAGGAAATGGAGATGGAAATCTTTTCAGTTCTTGTCTGTGCAAGAATTCTACTCTACAAGATTTCATTAATAGCACAATGAAGAGAAAGATCCATGTTGAAATGTTAAATCTCGTTTATGGGGAACGAGGAGGCTGTGCTTTTTAACCAAAAGATAGGAAAGACTGATTATACAAAAACCTAAGTGTCCCACAAGAATGCATCAACTTAATCAGCTTTTGATAAAGCATTATGTCTGAGCTTTCCTCAAACATCAGCATTTTTACATAACTGATAGTGATGTATTTCAAGAACCTTATTTTTCAGGAAATCTTTTTGTAATTTAGATACAAAGGAAGTTGACCTAATGTGACAATTGCTGTTGCAATTGAAATCAAAGATTCAATCATTTAGAGACATCTACCTACCAACTCTAAAAGAGCAAAATCCTCAGCTATGTTTATTTAGTATAGCTTGGTTTATGTAATAACAAGTAATTTATGTGGCTTAGCATCATCAACAGAGAATGAATTCCTTTGGCTATCTGTGCAACATATCAAAAGACATACATTCCTCACCCAGAATAGGCTGGTAAGTAAAATTATGCCTGTAAAAAGAAAGTCTTCATCAGGTGCAATGTTATGAAAGCAAAGGAGACTATACGTGCAAAGACAGTTCAGTTTATCTCTGCGTGGGGGAAAAAGTCTTTGATTATCTTATTATTTTTAGAGGAACATCTGGGAATGCCCAAAGTAAAAAGACAGAAAAGCCAAACGTAGAAAAAATTGACAGACTTCAACCACTGCGTACATTATGTATGTCTTCAGATTAATAAAACCGTATAGAATTTTTATAAGATCCTGCAATAATCTTTCTGCCCTTCACTATCCTTTACATTAAAAGAAAAAAATCTGCAGCAAAGATAGTCATTACCAAGCTGATCACCATAAACGCCTTCAGCTGGAAAGAAATAAGTGCTTTCAAAAGGTGTCTAATTTAATTCTAAGCTAATACCCAATGACAGATAGATTATGAAGATACCTTGTTCTCTCCATAAATGGTAGTGGGAGCCAAGAGTAGATGCCTAGTTTTTGGATGTCTAGGAGACAGATCCAGAAAAAGCGAATATGTTTTAAAGAATTACCTAGGAACTGAATTATAGCTAGTTTTAAGTGATAAAGGCTAAGTGACAAACTCTGAAGCTACACATACAGACTTGGAGGTTATGCTAATTCAGCCTGTTCAGAATTCCTTTTCTTTCCCCTACTCCTTAAGCTTGAAAATAATGAGTCATTCATACAAAGGATTCGTTGGAAAGAGCAACAAGCAAGGCACTGCCAGCTGGCTTTTAGACATAATATTTCATTAGATAACTCAGTAAAAAATGGCATACACATACAAAAATACATTAGAAGTTTGTATGGAAAATATGAGACCAAGCAAAAAAAGATCTTTCTGAGTTTACTAGTGCAAATCCAGACCAGAGGAAAGGCCTTAAGGCATTAATGTTCAAGAAGAGATACCTTTAGATGTGTGCATTTTATGCAATATTTCTAATGAATTTAATAATTATATGCACATTCTGAACAAACACGTAGATATTTATTTCAGAATTGTTACTATAGATCAAGCAGAAAGTGGACAGAAGATCCATCCTAAACAACTTTCTTAACCAAATTGGATATAAGTACTCTAAAATTGCTCAAAATCAGAGCAAAACTCTGACAACTGAAGTCATTACTGTTGCGCAAAGGTGAATGTAACACTACTGGACCCACAGTAAACAAGCAGATAAAATTTCCTCGTTATATTTCCACATTCAGCCAAACAGCTGTGAAAATGATGCGCTTTGCAACGACTTACACAGCACTTGCTGACAATATTCTATTTTGAGATAATGGAGAACATCACAGAACTTGATCCAAGCATTCATGACGTTATTGGCTGAACCTATGTTCACAGAAGTGTGCATGCCACTTATTTCATTAGTGGTTAAGATTGTATTCTTGTACCACAGCGCTGAGCAGAGAGAAAGCCTAAAAACTTTTGTAGAAAAATTTCTGCATTCCTTTAAAATATAACTTCCTCTGATTGCCTCAAGCTACTCCATGTTATCTCTTAACTAAGATTTTTGATCCATGGATTCTATAGAATCCACGATAGAATAGAATATAGAATCACTATAAACAAATGCCCTAGGCCATTTTAAAGACCCATATAGTACATAAAAGCTGTTGGGAAGAGGAGAAAAGATTTTCAGGCCTACAATTTATTTCTTTTTTTTTGGCCTATCCTTACTTGTTTTCTTTTTTCTTTTTGTACATTACTTTCACTGAAATCTGTATTTATTCTCTAAGCTAAAGTTTTGCTTGGGGACAAATACAACTGCTTAGGACTGTGAAATAAATTGTGACGTTGTGGAGAAAATCTGCACATCTGTATCAGATTTTTCAGAGAACGTAATGATTTTCCTTAGCGATCAAACTGCATCTTTTATATCACACTGACAATTGCTTTTTTCAATGACTTTTTCCAGCCTGCATTGTCTCATCCATACCAACTGGTCTGAAGTTACTAGCAGTGCAGTATGCTTGTGGTTTAGTGCCCAGAAGCTTTTTTCTATTCCATATTACTTACAGAAAGAATTACTACTAGAAAGAGAATAGAAGAACAGAAAGAAGTGCTGAAATTGTGGGTCTGCTTAAGAAGTGCACTACTAATAGCGTCTGCTAAGAATAACAACTCACAGTGTATGTTCATTAGAGAGGAAGTGCAAATGGAAATACATTATCCTGATTAATCAGTCAGAAACAATTACAAACAATGATGATAGTCCTGTACAGGGAAGTTATAGTCACAAAGGGATAGTGTTTAGCACACTAATGACAAGTTCTAAATCTAAATGCAAGTTTTAAATAGCATTCAAATGAAAGGCTCTAAAGTCACAAGGCAGTTGACATAAGATTCAAGATACTGATGCCAAAAGCAGTGCTAAGTGTTCTGCTCCAGAATATGTCAAGTTTGACTGATGCTCTTGCTTCTTCTGTTTATAACAGTAGGAGAAGAAACAAGCATGTTTGAAATGGAGACCAGCAGACAATATTCACATTACTAATCCAGGCAAATAACTGAGGTGCACATGTCAACACTTTTCTAAAGGAGAGTTCAGGTAATCTATATTACACATCAACCATACTCCCAACTCCAGTTTCCTCTAATGTTAGCACCAAAGTGAAGTACTTAACAGGGGCAATCTGGGTTTCCAGCAGTTCTTGTGGCAAAAAGGCCCTTTCTTTTACATTTCTGCACTGTATTGGATACTCTAATATTTTCCTATTTTCCCCATGTCAAACACTTATTTACTATTTAATATTTTTGTGCTAATAATAGAAATCCCTAATAATAATGTTATGCTAAACAGCAGTAGTCATTTCCAGTTCACTCTCCTGAATTTGGCTGCGCGTTGTAACTTGCTTCATCCACTTATCCTAAGTTTTAAAATATTGTTGACTGACCTGCATGCACTTGAAGATCATGAAATACCAAGCACATGTTCTAATTCTGAAACTGGCACGTATTCAGGGATCTGACTATCCGCTAGTCGGTAGAACATACACTGAGTCTACAAGGAAAATTCCTTAGCCTGTCACAATACCATACACATTTCTAACTCTCCCTTTGCAGGTGCACCTTACATTATAAAAGTGGTTTCCAGGTCAGATAGATTTCAACCCAGTTTTGAAAGACAAGAAGAGAGAAACTGTGCAAAATTGCGGCTACATCCCACGAATCTTGGTAAGGCTCAGCATAAAGCAGACTGCAGACAGGATGTGTTGCAGGCACTTCTGACTATTCAAGAAGCTGTAATGAGGTATCACATCAAACAGGTTAGCAAGCTCAGGCTTGTAGGCAAGGGAACAAAGCAAGTCTCTGAGATAGCAAGTAATCTGGGTTATTCCTTTCATTTTTCTCTTATTTATCCTAATTCATTCTAGTCTCATGCTTTGCATACATATCTGACTTATGTTTTATTTTTTATATTGACAAATACATTTACTTTTGGAATAATTTCCCCACATCAATTTATAATGTAAGATACAGCCTGATGAAGCTGTCTTTTCTGAGTTTTATAAAATGATATTTTGAATGACATTTGCATTTAAACTGCACTTTGAGACCTGAATCTGAGCCACTACAGTTCACTGCCATTAACTGATTTCATCTCACTAATATGGCATTGCTTACAGTTCTGGTTATCACACACTTCAAACTACCAGCTGATATTTCTCATATACTACTCTATAATTAGCAAATAATCACCATTTTTTCATCCGGCCCACATGTGCATTCAAACAATATCCTTCAGGAAAGATGATGGTTGGTTTCAGAGGTTCTGACTCTATTTCTAGGAGAACATTTCAGGTTTTACGTCCATGTCATTGATCCTTATACAGATGATAGTTTTTTTTGTCTTCATATACCCTTCAAAATTTTCCAGCTATTATCTGTCCTCGGACTCCTAATAGTTGTTTTTCTCCCTCATGATCTTCACTTACCTTACAACCTTTTCAGTGGCATTTTCTGTCCATCTGTCTTTGTTACTCTGCACTTGTGCTCCTTTTGAATGTCTTCTCCACCAGATCAGAAAACTGACAGCATCTTTTCTTTATCAGTCCCACACTATTTCAGAACTATATCTCAAGCCTCTACTGATGTGTTCAAACAATGTTATTGATTTTCTCTCAACCTCTTTGTGAAATTGAGTCAAGTATCAGCTTCACATTCTCAGACATTTCCTTCTGGTTTCATCAACTGACTTGTCTGCAAGTCATGAACTCACTCCTCTCCTACAGACGGGACAATCTGAGAGAGGGGGGTCCACTTCAAAGTTTGAAGAGATGTGGTTGATACAGTCCACTGTGCCTGTGGGCTGTGGCAGGACCAGCTGTTTTGAAAGATTTGCTCACCCTGCCCATAGCTACTACTTTCCAAAGCAGAGTTGGCTGAATTCTTTTTCAGTTCAAATTGTCTAAAATGACAAGAGACCATCATTGTAGGCTGAAAGAGAGGTTTTTGTAGGGTAACTCTAAGTATTACATGCTCTGACTTTTAGGAAGGAGGGTGTGTGAGAGCCCTGAGCTGTCTTCAGTAACATCTGAGGAAACCCTGGACAACAGAAACCAAAGTAGATAGCAAATTCAGCAGTACTAGAGAGACACTTGAGCCTATTCTGTCAACTGTGCCCACATTCCCATAAAGGAATTTAACTGACCCACTTCAGAAGGGAATCCATGGACAAATTAAGCTGTGTTGGAGTAAGGGAATAGGTATGAGGAACAAATCAAAACACCAGAATGACACTCAAATCTCTCTTCTCCAAAACCACGATACTAATGGTAGTAAATGGAACCTACATTTAACTCTCTGGTAGATGAACCAAGAACCTGAACAAGCATGATGTGTTCTGGATTTACAGCGAGTCAGGACAGAATACACTTCATAGAACTAAAATGTTACCAGGGGACTTTTTTCTCTGCTTCCACTAATACATCCTTTTTCAAGGGAATCTATTAACATAGAAAAGTGTACCCAAGTTCTAGTACAAAACTCTGTGAGTAAAGTACATTTCACATTTATAATATGTTAAAGTCACTGCAGCTTATAACGCAGTGAAATGAAATCATTGCTTTTTGTATTCAGTAGCCTCAAATTTAAAGCAAATCTGGATTATTATTCATTAAGTTCTGTCATGTGTGTAGAAACTACTTGCAAGTATAAAGTGCCTGTATCTTGAGTTTAATGCAGTGGAATTACTTTTCTAGATGAAGATCTTATTGCTAGAATCGGAAAAGCAAAACTTACATTTAGAGTATTTGCCTCTATCAAGACCAACGTTTTAAAATAGAGATTATGTCTATTATGATTTGCAATTAACTCCTTACTAAACCAGTCACATAGCAAAAAAGAGCATTTTTAGAGTTTTTAAAGAACCACTCTTGTGTATTTGATATATATAGGATTAACTTACTGCACATGCACAGACACTGAATAGTTACAGTGTGAGAATACTCATGGCTCAGTACTCCTATATAAATTAGATACAGAGCTACAGAGACTGCTTATCACATCATTACGTTTTTAGTATTATCTTGCTTAGAAAAGAAGTCATATATGTGAAAAAAAGTCATATATCTCTCAAACTTAGCTGTTATGTGACAAGGGAGGCAGATTGAAGTAAAATATGATTGGAAGTACTGAGATGACAAATTTTAAAGGTGGGATGAAGTATGAGTTGTTCATTAATTTCAACAGCTTCATTTAAGTAATTTGAAGTACCCTAACAATTTCAGATGAGGGCTGAGCTGAAAGTAACGCCTTCTATTTTATTATGTTGGCCCACAACATCAGAGGCAGATGTTGGTGGGACAGCAGTACAGGTTGAACCTTCCCACCAGTATTCCTTTACATTCTGTTGCCATGTGACAGATGGCAGCAGAGGGGCAGTCTGACAAGATAGCATCTGACATGGAAGTGCATATAAAGCAAAGGTATGGGATAGAACTCCTTCATTCAGAAAAAACGTCACCGACTGATTTTTCACCAATGCTTGCTAAACGTTGATGGAGACCCAACAGTGGATACGAGCACAATGAGGCAGTAGTTATGGTGACAGGGGGTCATCTCCATTGGTGCAGATAATATTCGGTGCAGCACGCAAGGTCTCATTCATTGCTGGTGAAAATGCACAGCTAATGGTGACTGTTTTGTAGCTGAGAATATGCTCTATCAAATAATGCTCTTTCTGTCTGTTGTAGTTTCCAAGAAAACAATTAGGAGGCGTTACTTTTGGAGCAATGTATAGTATTGTTACTTTTTGGCAAACACCTGGTGTTTCCAAGACCCTATCAGTAATGTTGAAAGACCTGAAAGTACCAAGCCTTCCTAGAGGCATTTTCACAGCATATTTTTCAAAGCACTCAGAGGGTAAGTGTGAAGATTTCAGAGTCTCATTATCACTAAATAAAATTTGAGGAACAACAAATGAATTTATCAAACTGGCAGCTTGTTGCTGAGAAATGACCACTTCAAGGAGACAATTTATCTACTATTATAAGGCTAACATCTCCCCTTCAAAAGCCGGATGACAATAGATCATCAAATAATGTGTTATAATGTACATATAAGGTGGAATGAAATGTCTTCATAAAGATGGTGATTGCTTTTGTCATTCAGAGATGTTTTTTCCCTGTGGTTTTTTGAAGTAGAATTTATTTAAATTATTTGATAGTAACATGGTTTAAACATTAAATATCATTAAGGTATTCACAGCACAAAAGCATTTGTGCTATTTAGAGTTTTAATAAATGATGTTATTTGCCATAAATACTCTACAAGAGGCAACAAAACTATTAACTTCAAATTTGTTTAGCTTAATATCACTCCTGTTTACTGCACACCTCACTAACAGACAAGAAATCCTCATGCTAGAAGCACTTGAATTTACAAAACAACTGTATACAGCCTTAATCATGTAATCAACCCCCTTATTATTGTCTCACCTTTAGCACTTTTTGGATCTGACATCTAAATGAGTTTTAAGTAGTGTCTGTAATTCTGTGGTTTACTCATAGTTTTTTAAATGAAAGTAGATAGTATCTTGACCAATTCAGTGACAGTTTATAGGTGAAAATATGCAGGCACGTCAACATATACCCATGCATGCACAGTAAAAAGTGGCACAGTGGAAAAAAAAAAAAAAGCAGAAAATACAAAATCTATCATAGAATATTTTGAGCGTTAAGCTTTTAGTCACATTATCAACCCAGCCTGTAAGTAAGATAAATTTGCCCTGTGCTACTTCTAAGAAATGATGAATGGACTGATCCTTTTCTAATCAGTTTGTGAAACTGACAACATCAATAGTACTCCTGCTTTCATCTCTGAGCAAACAAGAGCTGAAGTTCTATACTTTTTTTCTGAACTTCTGTTTGTAACTGGAGTTACAAAACTACACCAGTGTATGAACTGTAATCTTGAGAGGTGATTGTGTTCAAAAATTGCAGTCAGATGGAGTCAGATACACTAAGTATCTCTTGTTTACCACAGCCTGAATACAGATTTGAAGCTTTGTTTTTAACATCAGGCTTAGGATTTTTGTTTTGCTTATATCACAAAACAGTTTCTGAGACAGAGAGTGCTCTCTCTCCTTCATCCTTCTAGATCCACCAGCCATGAGCATGTCTTCATTTAAAAGTACACAGGACAGAGGTCATCCTTGACTATTTTCTACTGCAAAAATGGCATTCTACCACTGAAAGGCTTGAGGCCTCAGTTAAGATTTAGAGGTTTTGGTTACTTTAGCCCACAGGCTAAATTTACAACAACTAAGTCTCTAAGATAACAGAACAGAATGTTCTGATCACAGCTGTAGATTTTAGTGACCCAGACTGACATACCAAGCATTCGCTTTGTGCATAACATTTTAGCATGCGCTACCAGAACTGAACAGCAGTTTCTCACACAGTCATGGGAAGAAGTAGTTCAGCGCCTCCAAATGGCAAACATCTGGTTGTACTACCAAACCTGTGATCATTTTTCATATTACAAAAAATACTATCAATGACTTAATTGTCATCCCAGCTCTTTGTAGCTGTCATAAAGCACATGCAGCCCTTCTTTCTCGTCTAAGTTAACTCAGTAGATATTCTGTAACTGCTATGTTGAAATTAATCTCCTCTAATTGTGTTTCCTTCACCAGGAGAAGCCTCTGCAGTATCTTTAAGAATTTTTTTTTTTTTTTTTTTTTTGAGAAGGACTTTTAATCTCTCCTTCATATTTAGGTTTCCTTTGTAAAATTTTGTATAATGATTTCCCTTTCAAAATACAAACGTAAACCGTAATAAAAGAAAATAAATAGCATTTTAGTCCAAAGAAGTTTCCCACATTGATGATTTTTCTCCAGTATTCTGAGTTTTGTTTAACGTATCCTACTATTATTGCTATCTGAATAACAGAACCTTCTTTTGCTGTGTCTTTTTTCTTTTTTTTCCCCTCAGAATTATTAGCATAGCTGGAACAAATGGGGAGGGAAACTACAGGGACAGCACGGTGAATTCTCAAGAGTTTCTAAACATCAGGAATCAGAAATAACTACTACAAAAGTATGCATTCAATTCCTGCACGTATTTCAGGAAAAATAACATGAAATTTTGTTTGTTTTGACCAACTGAAAACATTTGCTTTGTTATAGGTGATCTTCGCTGTATCTCTTCCAGCTAGAGGAACTAACCTTCGCTGCTGAGTGGTTGTGGCTTAGTTCCAGTTGCCCTTGGTAACATAAAAGGAAGATCTTTTCTCCACATTCACACCAAGGCTTTCTCCACCTCTACATTTTGCAGCAGGGATCAAGATAGCTGAAAGTTTGGTCAAAATTTTATTTTGAATGTAAAGGCAAACTGATGTGCTGTTTTCAAATCCTCCTCTGCATTTCCTCTTTTTGCAAATAATCGCTGAAGTAGCATATCCTAAGAGGATTCTGTCTTTGACATTCAGGCATCCTGACATTTGAAAAAGAACCTGTACTAAAGATACGCTAAAGCAACACAGCCTCTCACTGGAACAGTACAATCTGGTCACTTGATTATTTATCCTTCACTAGAAGCAGTGAAATAAAAATAGCCCTAATCCGAGGAGAGGAAAAATATTGATTGTTTATGAAGATATGATTATTTCCTCTTTAACTATTTCTTCCTGCCAAGCACTTAATCTGCTCAGAATTCTACTAAGCACGGCTTTTTGCAGTCTGGGTTTCACATCACAAAGCAGACTACGGATGGAAACGTGAGACACAGTCCAGCAGGACATGTTAGTTTTCAAGAACCCGAGGGTTGTAATACCATGTATTTGAAAGAAATTTCAAATATTTCAGCGGAAATATGGTAACTGGATGGATCAGTGTCATAGATGCTCAAACCAAAGACCCCTTAGAAAACAAAAATGTACAGTTGAAGAAATGCCATTCCTTCCTAGAGCTCCCTACAGTCTTGTTCTCCAACAGATGTACACAGAGTACTATGAAGCAATACTTATATCTCCTGAAAATCACATGATCTTCATTTGAAAATACTAATTCCACAAAGTGTACGCTCCAGCAACGTGGAGAAAGTGAATACAGCTCTATGAAATAACTCCTTGTTAAGATCAGAAAGAAAAAAGTGGGAGAAAAAGGTAGTTTTATTTAAGAAGCCTGTCTCCACTTAAATTTAGAATTGAGTAAAAAAGATGGACAATAATCCATTTCCATTTGTGCATTATATTCAGTTACTAAAACAATGAAAGATTGAATTTAATGATATCTGAAGATAAAGGTTTGGGACCATTTAAAATATTGGGATTCAAAAATATAAAATAAAATCACCCCTGCTAAGTACAAAGATCTACAGTAGCTTTTAAATTCCGTGCAAGTACATCCTTATCAGCTGTGCTAGATTTCAGAATCTAGTGCTGTCATTTTACAAAGGAATAAAGCATTTTCTCTTTTCCCCACTATGAATCATCAGTTTTCATTGAAAAAAAAAAGAGAAAGGGAGGGAGGGATGCAGTGTTGGAACCAGTAAAGAGTTCAAGGCGTAGAGAGGAAGGGGGGCCATGAGGATGGGGAGGAGAATGCTTCAAACATCTGAAAGTATCTTTGATCTTTGCTGTGAATTGATCCTGTGATTTTGGATCTCATAAGATCATTAAAGTATCTTTCTATTCACTTCAATATTCCTCTATCGAACCTTTAAAGCCTTGTCAGAGAATTAATTCCCTACAGCTGTAGCTGGTAAAGATATTTTCACCTTAACCACTTTTTTTTTTTAGCTGAAATAAGAATGGATCACTAGCTAAATTATTGTATAAAGCAGACAGACACAAATTTACGGTAGGTGCTTTTTCTATTTTATTTTAAGTGACCTTTGTTTCTCTTGCCAAGTCTCTATAGCTGGTAACCCGAACTTTCTGCATGAAGTTATACTCTCCTGCCTTGAAAGGATTCAAAGTCAACTGGCAAAAACACGCACACAGTCTGCCTGATCCTGTATGTGAAAATTATGTGAAATTTAGGTGGAACTGAGGCTGAATAAATGTTTACTTTTTTATCATGGGAATTATTAAGAGGTACTTATAAGCTATAACAGCGTTCTCTTAATTGTAACGCTACTAAATGCAACTTATTTGTAAAGTAGTTAAGAGGTTTACCACAGTCTTTTAGTGAAAATTTAAATCTAAGCAGCTCATTTGAAGTACTTACATTTTGTTACGATAAAACAAAATGAAAAAAAAAGTATATTTTCTGCTCTCCAGTGTTTCTAATATTTCTGACTGTTGCATGCTGAGCTAACTTTATAGATCTCTAGATAAAATTATATCCCGATTTTGTTACTTGACTCTTATAATATCTTGGAGTCAAAGTGTTTTAATACTTTTTATTTTTCAATTAACACTTACTTTATTCTAATTCATTCTGCTTATTTCTCCCAAATTAGTATCAGTTGTGTAAATCCATGCTTATTAGTACTGGAATACATTTTAGAGTTTGCAGAGAGGTAGGATGCTGCATCATCTGAGAAAAGAGAGAAGTACGCTGGACCTAATATTCACGAGAAGATTAAACAGGAAAAACTTCAATTTTTCCAAATAGCCTAGAGACACTTTTATATTAAAATATTCATAACTGCATTTTCTAAGCAAGTTACTTATGTGTTAAATGAATAACTGAATCCTTTACAGGGGCACATAGTGTTCAGAGTGCACCACAGTCTTGTTCTCCAGGTGCACAGGTTAATAGTACCCCAAGAAAAGTGTTTTCTATAATACCTTCTAGAGTACCTGCAAATACTACTCTATTAGACAGTAGGCTCATGTTTTTTGTCATTATACATACGCTCACAGATGTCAGAGCACAGAGTGGATTTTCTCCTTGCAGCACACTGGGATGTACACACACCTCCCACAACTCAGTCAAAAACCATTCAGAGGAGTACTAATTTCAATGGGAACAACTCTTAAATTTCTCATCTGTTAAAAAAAAAACAGCATCTCTGTTAGGGACATCCATCTCATCCACACATCTCATGCTGTGATTAAATGCTAGTTTACACAAACACAGACAGGAGGAACAAAAATCTAACTAGGTCACTGAACCAATTAGCTTATGTGCCAAGATACTTGGGACAGAGATACTTGCAAAAATGGTAAATTAACTCCTGGAGCAAGCTTGGCAATGTCAGTGTTGCAATTTATTTGATTTTATTTTACTTACATTAAGGGACTGATATTAATGATGTAAAATTTTCAAAAGCTTGTTGGTTTCTAAACAGCTCTAATAACTGCACTTCGCAGTACAGTTCAGATTCCCATAGCATTCTAATCATGGCAGTGCAGGCCATGAAACGCTGGCTGGTTATATACACTGTCTACCTTGGATCAACACAGTACTGCATCTGGTATTTGATATTTGCCTCAGGTACTTTAAATATATTCATGCAATACAGTCCCATTTTCAGTATAACTTAAGAGCAGCAGACGAAGATTAAAAAAAATTCCTGTTTGCTCAAAGCAGCTCTCCATCATTTTGGTAGTTTGGTGCTTTTCTCTATTTAATTTTATGAAAGAACAGATTAGACACTATCAAAATGGAAGTACTGATAAGGTTCCAAATGTGTATGGTTTTAGTCCATACTTCCATATTTTACTGGCAGATGAAATAAACATTAGGTTCATAAATTTTGCAGACTAGTATTTTTCCCATAATTAGGAAGATATGCTCACATGCTTTTTTATGGAAAAAAGGATACTATACAAAAGAGCAAAATGGATTTGCTACAGATAGCAAGAATTTTAAGCTACATAGGTCGCTCCTAAAGTAATGTCTCCTGTAGCAGGGGAAGGGAAAATATGCCCAACGTATGATACATGCATGAGCCCTGCTGGTGTATTAACTTAAACATATGTCTTCAAATGGACACCACCATCCTTCCCTAGTCTTAATCCCAGGACGTTTGGGTAAAGTCTCAAGAGATGCACAGACATAAGGGTCACTTCTTAGTTAATTGCAGAAACCTGGCTGGAATGATTCACAAACATCTTACAATTCTGCGTATTTTTGTAGCATTGCCATGACAACCTGATGTGATATAACAGATGCAGGGGATATAAAAGTTGCAGAGATCTGACTAAAAAGATGTTGACACTTTTTTTAAAGAGAAAAAAATACAGTAAAAATAAAATATAAGTGCATAAAAAGGAAAACCAGAATTTTAAATGTAGAAATGGTATTTTCATTCTCAATTAACATTATTGTTAAATTAAAGATATTATATCATGTAAAGATCTAAAAAATGTAAAGCATTTGTGGGGTTTTTTTTTGTTTGTTTGTTTTGGTTTTTACCTATCTCATAACAGAATTTCTAGTTAAGTACTCGCTTTCGAAGTCAAGATGAATATTGCAAGTGCTGCTCTGTCACTCCATGTACACTGGAGTATGAGAAATAAATAGAACAGAGGCTTCCACAGGAAAAAAAAATCTTTACAGTGCAAGGTGAGAGATTGTCTTACCTCCTTGGTGCCATAGCATACAATGGAAGGACCAAAAAAGGTACAAAAGACAAATGAATATGTTATTTTGAAAAAGATAATCTTGATCTTCTAGCAGTGAATGGCTAACTAGCTTGGAATAGATAAATCCATAATAATGATCTTTTGATCATAATAATGATAATTAAAAGAAGACAAGATACGCACCTGTAATACAGCAAGCATGCAAAAGAAATGGCATACAGTGTACTTTATACAGCTATGGTTTCCTTCATTACCAAAATACCTAAGGAAGAGGGGACAGATGCTGAGGGAGTCTTGGGCTCATATTAAATTAATTGCCGTTGGCAACAGAGACTTAAAATCAATGAAAACATATGGGGATGAGTATGGGAATGTCTCATCTTTATAGCACTATAACTGGTTGATATCAATGGACATGAGTGTACATAAATGCTGTTAAAAATGTAATAAGAAACCTCAAGCCACCTTCCCTCATCTCCCCTGCCTCACCAAAGAAACACCAAAAAACCTCAAACCGCGCAAATAAACAACGTAAGCATAACGTTGCTTGCTGGTTTGGAAACATGACATCATATCCACTTACATCTTGAGTAACTTTAAAATATATGCGCACCAAAAGATATGTGCACAAAAGAACAACCCCAAACACCCCCTTCTCTCTCCCCCAAAAGCGATGCTGCCTGACACTCATTCTTTTCTACTGAAAGAGCTGGGAATTTTTGCAGAACCTGACAACTTCTGTGAAAAAGGGCCAAGTACCATAATTCTTACAACTCTAGAAAATATCAGATTTAATCCACTGAAAGCCTTAAACTGTTCATGAACAAAATGAACCTTACTTTCATGCATGTTTCCTTAAGCTATAATCCATGAATGATGCGGTATTACAAATTGTGGCTTGGCATTAAGGGGAAAAAGATAAAGTCCTTTAGTCTTTCACAGTAAGTCCTGAACCATATGTGATGAAGAATGCATAGTCCAAGTTGAAAAAGCAATATTGCAAAGACATGTAGCCTTTGAGTTAGACAATAAAACACTCCTTAAACTCTGTAGAATCAGTTGGTCGCTGCCAGGAAACATGCAATCCTCATCAGCCATAAATCTACTGGTTATCTGTCAAGTACCATTTTGTCTTAATGAAGTAACAAGCATGGAGGTAGGCATTCTCTAGCCTGAGACTTCATTATCAGCATTTCCATTTCTGTAGGGGAAACATAACCATATAGAAACCAGTAAAAAAAAAAAACAACAATAATAGTAACTGTTACACCATAGGTTTTAAATTCTGTTTTTGTTGGTTTATTTCTTTATATTTTAAATTGTTTGTATTTTGTCTTATGCACAATCAAAAAGAAAAGCATTTTGGTAATTTATTTTGCAATAATTCTATTAAAAATATTTTTAATTATGAATAACTAATCACAACAGCAATTTAAACAAACATCTCCTCCTTTATTTCCACAGAGGAATCCTCCTGTCTGCAGGGTTTACATTCCCTTAAGATTATGAGGACTAAAGCTTAAAATTATTAATTCATTGGAACTTCAGTTGAATAATTTTCTAGTTTTCTTACTTGAACTCCTAATTAGATAAATTAAATAAAGGATTGTGACAAATTTATTCTATATTCTTGGCAGTTTTGCATTTGCATCTCAGACAGAAATTTACTAATTTTCCAGAGCACTGAGCCCTGTGGTTCTGCGACAGCACTGGAAAAAAAATATTTAATGCTTGCATATTTATAATCTTCACCTATTTAAGGAAACTATGATGTGGCAGTTCTGAGAGTAATGCATTTCATCCTCTCTTGTAACCTTGTTTTATGGTCAGTATACTGCCTTTATAAAGGGTAGTCACTGGATACTTACTGATTTCAGTAACTGCTCTTCACTATACATAACATCTCGAGGAGAGATAAAAAAGTAAATAAAATTAAGGCATGGTATTTCTTGAAACCATACTTTCCCTCCCTAAGCTTACAGTCACCTTGTTTTTTCCCATTTCTAACAATACTCCTGTTGATCAAAAAGGATTAAGAAAACTGCGTAATAAAGAAGTTATTATGATATTAGCATAATTTCCACTTGTTCCCTGAATATATATTACAGTCTTGGTATATAAACACAGGACAGATGATTGAACTGTTCTGCCTCTTTCACTTTATTGAAAGCTCATACAAAAGATGCAAAGTTTGAAATATTTGAATCTAAAAACCACAGATAGACATTTACCTATCTATACATTTAGCAACAAACTGGATTCAGCTATAGAATTAATTTCTCAACATTAATATGGATGCCAGTTGAGTAATAACTCCTTGAAGTAAGCAATTAAAAGCATATTTGAAAGGAAAGCTTATTGCTGTTTTCTGACCAGCATTACAAGGAGTCAACCTTCACTCTCCTCAGAATCATAACATATAGGTACATATTTCTGAACATTAATCTATTCTGTCCATTTTAGAACTTCTCCTCTTTGAGCTAGATCCAGAGGTATAGGCCTGGCTTCTAAACTTCCATAAGGATTCCCTACTTTTAAACTTCACTTTTTATAAAATGTTGTCTATGCATCTTTTCTTCTATTTTTCCATCTGAATTTATTTTGAATGCAGATGCTACAGTAAGGTGTGAGATTATGCACGTAGAATGTCTTCTAATGTCTAAATTGTCATTTTCTGAGGTTTTGTCTGTTTCATTTGAATTCAGGCAGCCTCCAGGAAGCCACTTAATGTAAGAAGCACAGAAAGTACTACTGAATTCAATTCCAATTTCTCTAATCCTTCATTTTCTTTTATTTCCTTATGTAAAATACTCAGAGTTTATTTTCAAATATACTTTTTGACTTTGACTCGATCAGAGCAGTTATTTCATAGTTACTGTACATTCTAACCTCACGTAACTCTAAAGTACTTTTGTAGCTGGGTACAATTGAGATTATAAACCAGCATTCATTTAATTCAGAACACAAAAACAATACAGAAGGGGAGACAGGACTTTCCATTGCCTAGATGGCACAGAGCACATTTCTGTTGTTTTTCCAGTGAGAAGAATTAAAGCAAAGTAGCTAAAGTAGCTAAAGCAAAGGGAGAAAAAGGATAATAGTGATCTAGTTTGGCCCTCACAGCTCTCCTCCAGTTCCATGTTTTAATGATGGAAATATAAAGCAGGTCCTGCTTCTATATTAATCACATTGCAGCCAGGTAAAGTTGACTACCTTTTCACTGATATATTGTATTTATATGGCAAGATTTTAGTATCAGGGAGGCTACAGGATGGCCTCTGTCAGAAGAGGCCAGAAGCTGCCACATATCAGATAAGAGCCAGTTGCAGCCAGCTGGTGGAACTTAGCTACCTACTGGTGTTAAGAAACCAGAAATGATCAGTGGTTTAGAAATAAGTAGTACAGTGTCAAAATGTGTTCAAGTGGCAGGATTACATGATGCTGAAAGCACTCCTCTCTGCTAGAGAGTTATCTGGGAGATTGTGGAGCTCCCCCAGGAGACAATCCCTCTCCTTTCCCAGATGGCTCCATCCATTCTCTGTTATGCCTTCAGGCTGCACTGAATTAAATGCCAACATGTTATGCATGAATTTGCTCAAGGAATTACTCTGCTGTTCATCAGTAATGGTTAATTGACCAAGAAATATCAGGTCCATGTCAAAAATACTCAAATTAAAAATACTGCACAAGAAAAGTTCTACATTATAAAATACTTCCCCTAAGTCAGTTCTTTCTCTTGATTTATAAGATTAGTTCATTTTTGTTGTGGAACAACCCTAATTGCTTTAAAAAAATAACTTGAAAATTCTTCAGTATCATCACTAAAAGGACTCTGGATATACCGAATTTGATTTCTGAATTTTTATATCTATATCTATAT
>PPHD01008399.1:0-21828 GCA_002909625.1 Bambusicola thoracicus | reverse complement strand
AAAAAAAAAAAAAAAAAAAACCACACAAAACCAAAGGATCCTACTAGTCACGATGTTTCTTTTCCACAGAACAGCATCCCCAGCTCATGCATAAACCTGATGGGGGAGAAGTTAACACTGTTTCTTGGGGGGTTTTCCCCCCAGTCCACTTCTGGGTCTACTTCTAAACTGCTGCAAACCTCCCACATGAGCCCTGGACAACTGGCCAATCTGCCACGCAGCTCAGAGTCTTTCTGAACTTCAGAAGTATGCCTGACCTGGCCAAAGCTGTGCCACGGCCACCCCGTTCTGCACATCTTCTGAAAGCCTCTTGCTGAAACTCAGCTGCAGTTTCAAAACACTGTGCACTGTGTTCCAAAAGCTCTAACATGTGCCTGTTGCTGAGGATCAGGAGAAAGATTTACGGTTTTAAGCAGCCTGCATGGGAATCAGAGACAGACAAACCTCACCTGCAGCAGCCCAGGCTCAGAGGACTCTGCATTTGAAAGTGATCAATAGTATCTCCTTGCAACGCACATACTTTACCAGCTCAGAGATGATAGGTGGACTGTATTATTGGTAAACGATTCTCATAGGCTGAAGTTTTCTTGTTTCCTACCAATGCTCACTGCAAAACAAATTTCCCTTGAAACACTTATATCACGCCATCATAACACCTCCCATTTTTAAGAGTTTTTTTACTTTTTAAAATCTTTCATAGCAAAGTATCTTCAAAGCTGGGGAACAGCAGTCCCAGCCCACTGCTTGGAAGGCAATGCTTCCAAATATCCATCCCAGGATATTTATGCAACACTTGTTGCAGAAAACCCTCAGTCGTTGAGACCACACTGCTCCCAGCTCCCCTTTAGCTGAGCAAGCAAACCAGGAACCCATTAATTTGCTGCATGAGTTATGGCTCCCTGCAGCACCTTTTGTTCACTGTCAAGGTTGTGCAACAATGACGAATGCAGCTACATTCAGCCCCAAACTCCAGAATTTGATATACTAAATCATTCTAGATATTAAATGTCTCAGCGATAAGCCTGGCAAATGAATTCCACTGGAGCCCACACTTTTGCTGGACACGAGGCAGGACAGAGCCCCGATCCCATCCCACTCTGACTCACGTTGCATGGTTTGGTAGCACTGCGCTCCCAGGAAAGAAATCAGAATCCCAGGAAAATTCACCGCACTTCCAGCGGCCACTAAATGACGTTGCACATCTGCATACATAACAGAGGCAGCAGAAGGCAGTGCGGGGAATTAGAAGCTCACCGGTTATCCCTATTTTAAGAGCAGTCGCTGTACATGCATATAAAATCTCCACTTTCCCTGGTAAATAAACAGAAAAGACTGCAGCAAAATAAACAAACAGGAGAACACGGTCAGAATGCTTAAGCAGTGAGACACAGGCAGTTTTCAGCCTCACTGTCATCAACTTAACTATTAATCTTTTTTTTTATTTTAAAAAGATCTTCCTTCTGCCACAGCACATCAAAGTCAAGAGAACCGGATACATTTCATCTTAACTCATTTGTAATGAACATTTCAATGGAATCTCAAACCAAAACGGATTAAGGCATGAAGATGCTGGAAAAATTGCTACTCCCATTTTAATTTCTCAAAATCACCATCAGATACATCATAGTGCTTAACACTGAGAAGATTCTGCAAGCCTCATAAACAACAGTGGCATTACCCATTATCACCCAAGTACAAATTAGTTTGACCTTTTCAGCTTTCTCATACCACGCTTCCTTTTTTCCACTTGACTTAAGAAAATATTGAGTCAATCCATGTTCTGCACTCGTCACTCTCAAATGCATTTGACTGCTGTTTTTTCCCTCCCTCTGCGATTACAAGAGCCCCATCAAACCCTGAATTCACCCAAGCAATTCTTTCACTCCCACCAGCGACATTACTGTCACTCCATAGGAAAGACCTAACCCGATGCTTAGCATTGCACCGTATCTGCTTTTTCCATCTCTGCCTCCCTGATAAAATGAAGAAAAGGTGTGATGAGTTTTCCTTTAATATTCACTGCAGGAAGTGCTGGCACACAATGTGAAAATCAGACAGCGATTGCACCAGAAATGTGGGATAGCTGCACGATGGCCACAGCCCTTCTCACAGAGCTCTGTGCCTGCCAGAGGTGTCTGGGGATGGAGGTGTTTTTAGTTCAGCCCTCCTAACAGCACACAGACAAAGCATCCCTAATGCTGTGCACCTTTCGGGACAGCTTCTCTGCACACACCACGTGCTCACTGCCATGGTCACTGACTTCTGCCAAGTTTCACATCGTTCTCCATGAATCACTGGCACTTTGTAACAGCACGTCTGGCTGCGCTGCATCCAACAGAGGAAGCTTCTTGTAGCTTTGATCTCCTTGGGTGGCAACCAAAAGAGTTGGGGATGGGCAGAGAGAGCACTGCTCTCTCATGCACAAAAACCTGACCCGTCTGCCAGATTGAAAGAGGAACAGCCGCATCAGGCTGCACAAGGAAGGATGGATAACAGCAGGTATAAAAACACTGGGGAAAAAGGAGGGTCAAACAGAGGCAGAATGGGTTTGTGGGTTAATAAAGAATCAAGACACTGACAGCGGAAATGTGTCAAGGAGAAAAATGATGTGCTTTTGCACAGACTCTGAAGAATTAGGGATCCTGGTAAAAATTACACCGGGGAAACTGTATGATGGGGATCATAAGCACAAGCTTCAATATGCACCTCAATGCCTGCAAGCCGCCTCTGGCTCTTTACCAGGGAGCCGTGGAAGCAGAGCAGCGATGCCGTGCCTCCAACTGTGCCCCGGTCCCTTGATGTATATGATGCTTCCTCCTGTGCAGAACAGGAAGAGGCAGGGATGCTCTGAGACGAGGGAGGCTGAGGGCTGAGTGCTGCCACCCTGTGGGACCGCTGCCTCCCATGTCCGTGCATGCTCAGAGCACACCTGCGTGCAGGAAGGCAGGGGAGATGGGGTGAGAAAAGCCCCAAACAGATCGTTTTCAGAGAAGTGAAACAGTGAAATACATGGGAGTATTTATTCTGAGCAGAAAATATTCACGGCTTGGAAAAAAAACTTACTGAAATGCGTCCAGAATAAGAACAAACATTGGAATTCAAAATAAATCACGTGGAGAAATTGCCGATCTGATGCATTTACACAGTCCATGTGTACTCGTGCATATCAAGGCCTGAACTGAAATCCAGTTTTTCTACATGGCTAAGAGCTGGTTATGTCTGGAATGACTCTTCAGCTGTACTTCATACTCATTCATTTCTACTTTGAGCTATACGTGCATAACAGAGGGCATTATATACCTCCCTAATTGAACAATACAGATCAATTAAATATAAAAAGTCATTTCTGGACTAAAACCCTCTTAGGCAAATGTTCTGCTCTTATGCTAATTAACTCTTTTTAGAGCTTGGAGCTGAGTGCTGTTCAGAAGCTTTTTTTCAAAAGACTGGGAGACAAAGACCAAGAAGATTCACTCTCTCACCCTAAGAGGATTCAGAGTTTTTGCCTCCATTTCACAAGAGCGGGGTAGTAGCGATAAAATGTATATATTATTTGATGAAAGCCACTCAGTGCTCTGCAACAGGAGGTGAAGAACCCTCACCTGCTTAGCGCTGAACATAACTTTCAACCACAACTCGTGGGTCACACCATTGACACAAAGTACAGCGTTATTCAAATAATACGGAAAAGTGATCACAGAAAGTGAACTTATGCACAGATTGCAGCCCACCAGCTACAGGTTCCTCACACACATGCTATGTAAAACCCAGTGGTCCCACCTAAGGTCCAAAGGCAGAAGATCTACTACATTAGCAAGTAAGTCACACTCCCTGATGGTGTCAGAAACCAAGATTTCAACAGGTGGTACAGAGGTCCCCAACAGCAGATCAGCACTAAGACAGCCACAGAGGATATTTGTTTTGCCACTGACCCACCAGTACATGATTTTCCCTAAAATACACCATGCGCTTGAAAAGATTATTGATTTAAACCTAGTAGAGCTAAATTAACAGAACCCAGCTCAGGTATGAGCCTAATAATAACCAGCCAAGAAAGGAAAGCCTTTCTGACAACCTTGGAGTTTATGGACTTTCTGCAACTCCAAAGCCCAGTCATTAGCTCATACTTAAAGAGATTATGCTCAAGGTTTTATACCTATAACTGAAAAGAAGTACAAACGCAAGATCAGAACCATTAACAGAGAGCCAGGAACAGGCAAAGCAGCATTTACTGAATATCCTCAGTAATTCTGGTTTTCACAGAGGGCTAGTTGGGTTTTTACACTCCTATTATTGGAAGCATAGAGATGGAAATGTGTTTAATTGTTTGAACATGATGTCGTTCATAAGTCTTCCTAAATAATACCCTACTATCTGCCTAAGAGCTTAATAAACCACACACTTACCTTTCTGTTTAAAAAAATACTGATAGGTTATTGTTATTCAGTCTGTGAAGATTAAATTACCATTAATACTAAAGGTTTTTCCATTATAAACAATAAGTATGGTATTTGTTCCTTTTCTTAGTCTCCTAATTGACTAAGATGACCTGCTAAATCTTATGTAGATTGGGTTTAAATACCACACATCTTCATTGGCCAAACATTTATGTAAATATATTACAAACACTGATTTTGTGTGAGGACTACAAAGACCTTATGCTGATACAGTTTATAGAAGTCAACCAATCAGGAGTCTGACACAGCTCAGGACTCACTTGTCTCCTGACCAGCTATCAAACGCCAACTGCTGTTGGGATCTCTTTCAGCAAGAGCATCTTCTAAACAAAATCTCACAGGTCTCTTACATGACATTCTATAGAATCAACTCTCAGCATCTCAGGCACTGTCTGTCTGTGGGGTGCAGCCCCTTGCTGCCCCCAGCCCCCTGCTCACCTCAGCGTTATGGTTCAGGAGTCTCATGAGATACAAACAGTGACCAGGTTGGAAATGATTCCGCTCCTGCAAAGCACTCCAGGAGGTACAGGTGAACTGACTTTGGGCTACGCTACTGGTGAGCAAGGAGATAAAGATGTGGAGAGAGATGAAACATCTCAGTACACAGGCCTCCCACATTAAGCAAAAAAAAAAAGCCAACCATAACAGTTGGTCTTTCAACTACATCCTGCTCTGCTCACAAGAATGGGAAAGGCGATGGTTAATAACATGTGCCAATGAGTCTCACTGAAGCATGGCTCAAAGCCTCTAGAAAAGCAAACAGAAGATGGCAAAGTACACTTAGAAAGATCTGTCTGTGTTTCCGCCTATGTGTCAATGCTCACCAAACTCCCACTGTACCACTGACGTAACCCTAAAGGAGATGTAAGTCTTACGACCTGGAGGCTTTTCCCCCACATCACTCCTCGGGGATGTTAAATTTTCAGAAGACCCATTGGGAAAAAAAAAAAATGCCATCATTAGCATACGAGTAGATCCTAACAGGCAAAATGCCTGGCTTTCTTTTAAACTTTAGCATAATGCATCTTAGGAGAGCTTTGTACTGGAAACATCAAAACATTTATTCATTAACAAAGATGTTTGGCTGTATCTGAGACATCTCCAGCCAGCTTTCATGTAACAGAGCATCAGCTGCTGATAACTGGAAGCTCATGGAAGGATTAATAGAAGAAATAAACGTTATAGAACCACAACATTCCACCGTTTAACACAATCTTTTAAAAATCCCTGTAAAGTCCATTTTAAAAAATGTAATTGTTCTAGAATATCTTCTTGAGACCCCATTGCCTTTTTAAAGTGATGTAATGTGGTAAGCATGTCGCTTACCTTACTGAAGACCACGTACTGATGCATCTATGCTGTAATTAGGTCCCAGAGCAAAAATCCACATTTACATTGCACAGTCAAAACCTGCTCCTTATTCTTTAGTGTGAAAATAAACTGTGAATATAGATTACAGACAATTCACTAGATTGTTTTTAAAATGCTTTGACCTTCTTGTTCCTGAAGGTCTGCTTTCCAGTGATTTAACACAGCAATGCAAAGAAAGAAAAATCTTTCTTTTCTTAGTGTCATACTGAAACAGATTTTTATCCTGCAGATGAAGATAAAAAGTGACTGCTTCTATCTAGGGAAAAGCAAAGAATGAAGTTATTTCCTAAGTACAGCAAATACAGCACTGGAAACACTGTTTGGTGCAGAAAATACCATTCCGAGTTCCTAATGAAACATGAACCTTGTTTATGCTAAGGCTGTAAGCAGATTTGACACCAGCGTTTTTGTTTTACTATCACCAGTTTTGGGGGATGATCACAGGGGACAGGGAATGCTTGCGTCTTCTCAGGAAACATGAGATTGGGTGGATATCATCATTTTATATGTGTGCTTTGCTAATAATAAAAAGAATGAATCACTACTGTCATGATATGCACACTTATATTTGAGTAACCACTGCAGCAGATAACAGTAAAGATGTGTGCAAGTTTAAACCCTGGCAGCACGCCTGGATGAGAGCTCCGGAGCTGACATTTGTGGATTTGTGTGATTCATGTAACTTTGCTGTGTTTGTGATTACCTTCCCGTCAGGGACTGCGCATCACTCATGCAGCAAGCGGCGGCCTCACGGTTCCTGCGACGGAAGGAAAATTCCCAACTGTTGCACCAAACGCAGCTCACCACGAGCCCCAGCCGCCGTCTGACAGCAGGGCCGAACAACAGCTCACAGGCAGAGGGAAAACAGCATTTATAGGGACATTATAGGGTCGTTTTAGGCCACAGACGTTGGTGTGGGAAGAAAACCCAGACTTCCTCTGATCTAGTCTGGCTAAAAATAGGAAAATAGAGCCGTGGCGATTTATGAACTTAGAAACGTGGCAGAGTAGCACTGAGGAATTGCTTCTCTGCTTGCCATCACTGCAACCCAGTGGCGCCGGGGCTGAGCCTGGTCCCCGGGGCTGGGCAGGGCCTGGTCTGGGACTGCTGCAGAGCTCTGCTAACTGCTGCTCAGAGACACCACGGGAGGAATTAAAAAGGCTGTGACCCGGCTGTCCTGTGGGCAGCATCCCAATGCCTTGCTTTTACCCTGATTTTTTAATTAGGCAAGCCAACCACACAGAACTGTCAGACAAGGCTAACTCCCCACCTCAAGGGAAATAAATCACTTGGTACCAGAATATCTACAAAACTATTTTCAAGTTTTGCATCTTTCGTAGAAATTGTACAGAAGAATAACAACTCCATCTATTTTCATAGGTGTTCCCACAAGCTAACACACGTATTTTAAATTAAGGCTATGCTATCCCCCTTTATAAAGGTATGGAGTGAGGGGCTGATGGTTGGATTTGATGATCTGAGTGGTCTTTTCCAACTCTAATGACTCCATGATTCTATGATTATCAGACGCCACCAAGAAATGTTCCAGTACAGGCAGTGCAATGTGGGAACCAAGGAGGGTTTTCCCACCAGTTGCCTGCTGCCTTGCATTGCCACTGCCTCTAGAACAAGTTCTCCAAAGCTGATGGTTAAACACTGGCATTCAGGGAAACAAGCAATGGAACACCCAAAATACAACTATGGCTACCAGCGGGCTGAGGTATCACAGAACACAGTACCACACCACTGGTAAAGCTGTCCCAGTGGTGCAGGGCTGGGGACATGGCAGCACATCCCACTGCCAAGGCACACTCATCTCACATCCATGGTGGCCTAGGGTTAGGGACCATGGGGCTCCAAACATTGCCCACAACACATGGTAGCACTGGTCGCGTGCAATTCAGGTTGGAAAGAAACATTTCATCCTCTTTAGCATTTACATGCTAAGGAAGAAAGGAGGCTCTTGCACAGGAAAGCTTTTCTTCTGCTGCCGTTCACATCCAAAGCATACAGTCTGTCATCAGGTAGAACAGAACAAGCTTAAAATTCTGGGAATTCTAGAAAAAAAGAAAGAAAAAAAACACATGTCCACAGCAGAATGCACACACAGGAGAATTCCCAGCTCGAGGAGTTTTCCCGTGGTCATCTGATTCAGTGCTGCACTTCACACACTACTTGACTCGGATGTTCAGCACCCAGGTGAGCACATGGACAGGAGACCTTCCATGAGTGCTATTCACAATGGCACACCAAACAAAGGTTTTGGCACAGCTTCCCCGCACAGCGTGAGCCCACTGGATGGGAACTGATGAAGCGGCTACTGACATCAAGACCCTGTCAGAGGTATTCAGCTCTGCCCAGAGCTCAGTGCAGTGAGGAAGAGGTTACTGCACCCAGCAGAAGCCATTGTCTAAAGCAGGCTGCTTTGGGAAAATTAGCAGCGTGCACACCCCTAAATGAAGCTTTACAGCAAGTAAAAGAGGGATTAGCCATGTAAAGTAAGTCCTTTTGGTATTAGATTAAAGGGGGGAGGTGACTTTGAAGGATTATTTAGGAGCCATTTAAGCAGTTCGCAGGGACTTACAAATGCAGGGTAAAAAACACAAGCTCTGTAGGTCCAGAAAAACAGAAAAATAAGTGCTCTGGTCAGCAAAGCAACACAAAAGATTCCCGGAGGGTGGACCCGAGTGCAGGGCCCGTGGCTCTGCTTCTCACACATGCATGGGATAGACTGCTGGTGTAGAGCAGGGGTGGGGAGCACAGGGGTTCGCACCCCGGTGGCACGCTCCGGGCACGGTGTAAGAAAGCATCTCAGGAGCCGCGTGGCTGCTTAACTCGTAGGCTCTCACTGGTCTCTGCTCGCATCTGAATGATTTACCTGCGAGGATGCAGGTCCTGAACCGAGCCACGTAAACAGGAGGATGTGTAAGCATAACACAGAAACTGACTTATCCCCACAGGAAAGCGTCCCCCTTCCTCCCCGCACCTCAGGGTGCCTAATCAACATGCTGCCTTTTAATCCTTTGCCCATATTAATCCCGCAAGGGAAAATGAATACACTGCTGCAAGACCTCAGACTGTTTTATTAAACCCTCCTTGCAGAAACCAGCTCCTGCTTAGTCCAAAACGTGACGGATAATTAGTATGTAAGGTACAAACTATTTCCACTTGTTATGCAAGCGGCATCGTTTAATTTGTAGTTTAGAGAGCAAGTCATTCCTGTCTGGGATAAATAAAACAACACGCTGCATTATGTTGCTCACGACACGGAAGCAACATCAGACTGGGGAAAGCAAAAGAAGCTAAAACTCAAGCAGGGAACATCGGCTGTATCAAGCAAAAAGTTATGCATGCATTCTGCCAGCTTGCGAGGGAGCATCTCCCTGCCAGCAGAGACGCGCGCACACCCACAGCCCCAGCCCCGCGCTCTCCATCTCCACCGCGTTTCCCTCACCCTCGGCGGGGCCAGCTCTGCTCTGCCCCGGCTCTCCCCTCCAGGGACGCCCCGCGGAGCGTCCCCGGGGCCGCTCTCCGAAAGCCGCTCGGGCAGCACGGGGGAACCGCCGCGCTCCGGGTTCCGCTCCCCGAGCTCCGCGCTCTGCTCTCCGGGCTCCGCACCCGGCGCATCCCCGCTGTTCTCTCCTTCCCCTCGCCGCACCCGGTTCCCTTATTCCCCGATGGAATTTTTCACCTCCCGATGGGTTTCTCCTTCCCCAGCCCGCTTCCCGCAGCGGAGCGGCGCTTACCTGCCCGGGGCGGGGGGCATGCTGGGCTCCGCGGGCGCTGCCTGCCCGCCGTGCGCGGCAGCCCCGAGGTGCGCGGCTCCCGCAGCAGCCCGCGGCCGCAGCATTGAGCGGCAGCGGCCGGGAGCCGGGCGAGCAGCGCAGACCCCTCCTCCTCCTCCCAAAGCTGCGCCGTGCGCGGGGGGCGGGCGGAGGAGCCGCGGCAGCGCGGCCGCCCTTAACCCTTCTCCCACCCCGCAGCCCCGAACGGCGCTCGCCGCCCTCCTGCGGGGCTCTGTGGGGGTCTGAGGGGCCACCCCGCTTCTTTTCGGGTTTGCTTTCAGTCAAGGTAGGGCTCGTCCCGGCAAATGCGGACCCATCCGCATCCGCTGCCCAGCACAGCCCCGAGCAGCGGACAGCACGGAGTCCCCAATTACAGCGCCGGGCATGTATTTGGTTCTTTTTTTTTTTTTTTTTTTTTCCTCTCTGCGGTTGCCTCCAGCATTAAGCTCAGTTTTGCCATAATTTTCTCACTCATGCAAAAGCTGCCTCCCTCCATCTGCCTGGTCCACCCTCTGCTTTCATCCCCATTCTGACCCTTCTCGTCCAAGACGGCTGCATCTCTCGACGCTCTCGGGAGAAGGGACGAGGCACAGTGGAGCACACACGGGTCCCATTCGTGCCCCTCCTACACCCCTCACCGCCGCACTGCGAGCTGCCGTCCCGCGCTGGGACCTTCCCCAGGGTCCTCTCCCACGAGCTCTCTCTCCACTTGTAGCTGCCAAGCAAATAACGAGCCGTGAACCGCTTCGAGAGCCGGAGCTCCGGTTTAATACGTAGAGTGATTTAAAGGCACAAAGAATAGAGAGGAAAAAAAAAAAAAAAAAACCCACAAAAAAATATGCAAACCGAAGGCGGGACCTACCTTTCCCCCGTCCTGCACTACCGAACGGGGAGAAGCGCTCTTAAATGACTGTGTAAAAAGTGCCTTTCGGTGCAAAGAGAGTATTCAGCCTTAACTGTGCCTCCCCTGGGTTTTGAGGGATTAAGTGAAACCCTTATTATGTTTAATTATCTCTAGAGTTGCTCTCTGTGCTTGCTGCCTTGCTTTATGGTTTAATAAACTGCACGTCGATATAAACTGAATGACAATTAACATTAGTGCAGGTTGGATTCGCGTTTATTGCTGCTCGCAGGTTCACACTCGACGTGCCTCCGCACGGAGCTTCCATTGCCACCCATCAGCACCTCTTCATCAGCACAGCTCCCGGCTCCAAAAGGTGGCTGCAGAACTCCCCCAGCAGCTCGGGGTGCATGTGGGAACCCCTAACTCAGCCTCGTGCACACCCACCTGTGCTCGCATGTGGGATGGAGGTTACCGAATCCCTCGAGCCCACCCGGTGTCACTGCCCTCAGCTCCTTATGGATGCTGGGCTCCCACGTGGGGGTGGATGCGCACAGAGGTCAGGAGGGGCCAGCACTGCCTTTCCTGAATCCTAGTGAAGCTCTAACATCAGATCCAACTGCGAAAGCAAAGTCTGGAGCAGCTGGGGGTATTGCACTTGAGCAGTGTATAAATGAATCCCGCGTGCTATGAGACGTTATATAAATGTTATGTATTATCTGTGTAATCTCATTCTGATTTATACAATAGTAGAGACTGCTCAGTAATCCAAAATAAATATATCTCAAGTTGAGCTCCAAGTGTTTTCAATTTGGGAGTGCCTGTGTCTCCAAGGTCACCTCATAAATCCTGGCACTGTGGCACGGCGCTGCCAATCTGCGTGGGGTGTAATAAGTCTGGAGGGAAATCAACGCTGAAAACGCTGCCGAATTTCTCAAAAGGAGCACGCGTAGAATACATCATCACAACCCATCTGAGCGTGCAACATCCTTACGAGCGCTGGAGGAAAAACATCATCCAGCCTCAACTGGGTGGCAACCAAAAGCAAATAGGATCTGAAAGGTAAAACCATGGGACCGGTGTGTGCAGACAGATGGCTTCCTTGGAAAGCCTCTTGGTTGCACCGCCTTCTCTGCGCACACTGTAACACATCACCGAATGAAGGAGCAGACAGGTCGCTTGCTTCTGTTTCTAAACAAACCCACGAATAAGGCCAAAGGTAGAAGAGTCAGAAATCAAAGACTCCCATCTAAAAGCCAGACAAATTCTTTTTAGCAAATAGTCTAAAATACTTCATAAATCCAGCAAGAAAAGCTGCCTTGCAGGTTTTTAAGATCACTTGCAATAATAAAGCTGACACTTTGAATAAAGCCTTACAGCACGACCTTCAGAAACAAGCAGCTGCACTCATGCTTGACAACTGGGATATTCGTGCCAGAACACTGCAGCAATATTTAGCACGGTAATACTAATTACATAAAAACAAACTATTTTTGATTACCGTGAAGGCTGTCACACAGGCAAAGCCAAGAGGGAGGCAAAACCAGCCCTGCTCCTGATGCGTCTACACCATCCTGCCCTGCTGCTCTCTGCTCCTTACTGCCAAGAGGTGTGGGTGAGGCAGTGCGTGGCCCCACAGTGCATCCATCCCATCCGTAGCGATAGAGACAGAGGGCCAGGCCATAAATTTATGGGTGATGATCTCAGGCCTGAACTTGGCAGAGGTCCTTTGTTTAGACTCCAGTTTGTGTAAATCTTGGGAAGGGTTTGTGCACTGTTTTACTAATACGGTAAGACTTTGTTAAGCAACTCTTTAAATGACTGCCACAAAGCAATCTCCAGGGTTTACACTGTAGTTTTTGTCTGACCTTTAATTAAAATACCAAGGCTATCTTTACAAGGTGATGGCTCTCTGCAAAGATCTTCGAGGGGCTGTTCAAGTCTAAGGCTGTTTATCTCACAGGCATACAGACAGCATTAAAACCCACAAAGACTTTTGTAGAGATTTACCTTTTTTTCTAACCATTTAACAGTCCTGCATCATGTGAGTTTTGTTAAAAATAATGCAAATATATATATAGATAGATGCATAGTTTTAAAGGAGATAAAAGAAGAAAAAAATACAACTGGCTGAGAGTTGTTTGCAGTGTGATCTGTAAATATTCCCACATCCACAGATAAGTGACAGCACAGACAGTGAGAAGTGGGAGAATAAATCTTTCAGACAATCTTGAAGTGATTTCAGCGCTGTGGAAAGGTGGTAGATGGATGCCTTCAGAGCCTGGTGCCCTACCTATGAGCAAGGAAGAAACCTCTGTGTTTTGCCAGCACGGCCCAACATGTGTTTCAGAGGCCACTGCTTGGAGCTGCAAGGTGATGTTTGCACCAAAGTGATTCAATCTTTGGCCACCCCGGTGAGGTTCCTGCCAAAGATGCAGCAAGTGCCAAATCCAATGAAGCGTCTTGAAGAATGTGGGTATTTAACCCTAGCAATATGGCTGAGAAGCAAACATCTGAACCTACAAACTTAGAGTCATCACATAGTCCTCAGACATTAGCTTTAACGACTTGGTTGGCCAAGGACAAAGAACAACACCGGGCTTTCCAGGATGCGTGTGTTTGAGAGAGTCATCATTTCTTTAGCTTATTTCTAAATTCTTCATGTCCATAAGGTCTCTGGAAGGCAGTGGCAGTTCTGCCTACCTCAGGGTAGCACCGGAATGGACCGAACAATTATTGCAGTCTTCTGCACTCTAAAAAGCTTTGTTCAATAGCAGCTGAGTCCGGATTGTTTGTTTTCATTGGACTTTCTGTGTTCAACTCTTCCTGAACCTTTTTAAAAATCCCCCAGGGGATGTGTTGCCTAGCCAAATTTGATAATAAAGGGCATTTTAATGACCAAGATACCAAATCCTGAAATTCGGGATTTTTGAATGAAAATGATGCAATCCTCAAATGGTAAAACTGTCATTTATAACTCTAAATTAAAGCCTTAGGATACAAGGCAAAGAATTTTAACATTTAAAAAATCATAATAGGAAAAGCCTGAAGCTTCTCAGCCTGTTATAAATTATTTTTGTCATGATTAAGGTTCCAAGGTGACACCCCCTGCTACATGTTAGTAGTTAGAGAAACACAGTAATGTAAACTTCGTTATCTGCTGTGATTTTTTTTTACGTTAGATTTAAAATACAATAATCTAATTACTTCAGAAATTAAAAGAACAGCTCACCATTATTTCTAAACCATCACAAGAGAGAAGCTTCAAACGACACAAAATAATATGTACATTAAAAATGTTAAAAATAATTCCCCTTAAAAAGACAAAATTCAGAGTGTGTTGCTATGATAAGGTGCTGACATTTATAAATGCCATGTGATTAGCATGTGAAGAAGAGATACACATTCATTGTATGCTAAGACCTATTAATCATCTGTCACCTGATAAACATGCAGCATAATGCCCTCCCTGCCTCATTTCGAGTCCTTACAAAGTTGGCTGTGGGTGCTGATAACTCCAAAACTTCTTTGGACTGTTTAGTTAGGACTTTTAATAGCAAGAAATTTGCACACTACCTGCACACAGCTGGAATCTTCTAAAGAACACAGCTCAAATGGACAATCATGGGTCAAAATTAAAGAGTGGATGAACAGCTGTCAACCAATGGCCTCATCAACCATAGTGATGTGGATCTTCTTCCGAACATAACTGAGGGTGCTGCTGGTGTATCTTCTGTTGTAAATGTTCTATTGAAATCTTCGGTATTTGGCCTTCAGAGAATGAATCTGTGCTTGAAGCTTCATGACTGGAACCCTCCAGCTAGGCAAAGCCCCACTGACTGCACCATATCCCTGCACAATTCTCCACAAACTCAGTGAGTGAACTGGGGAAGAGAGACAGCTTTTCTTCTAGGGAAGCCTGGAGACAGGCCCTCCAAGGCAGACAAAATTCCTTACATCCAAAGAAAAGCTAACGCGAGGCACTTAGGAGCTCGGAGACAGGAATTATCAGATTAAACATGCAATCCATTTGTGTAGTATCTTGCCTTGGATCGTCACTTTTTCCAGGGAGAGGAGCCCAGCGTGGCCCTCATAAAGGCCACCCATAGAGTTTCCACCGAGTCACACAGATGCAGCTGCAGGTAGCTAACTAAAACCCCTTCAAAATACAAACCACTCTTCTCAGTAATGAGAGCTGGAAGGTCTTTTAGACTTTTGCTAGAATGGGAGCCACAGAGAGAATTCTGAGCAAGACATAGTCTATTGTTAATGCACAGATAAGGAAGAACAAAAATAGAACTGTATTAATTTCAGCACAGAAATACAGGGAAAAATATACTTGTGTCAAGGAAAAAGAAAGTAATAAAAATTTTTATATGAAAGATTTCTATAGAGGCCATTAGAAAGAGCAGAGAGAGGGGAAAGAAAGAGCAGAGGAAAACATCTCTCTGCAGCTTATGAATAACAAATAAACTTTATTCTCGTAACGATAGGGTAAGGTTTTAGTTGAAGGGTAGTAGCCTGCCAATAATAAAGGTAAAGACAAATACTGTTATAGCTGCTGGAAGAATAAAAATAAAGCTGACTTTTTTTTTTTCTTTTTTAATTGAAACAATTACTTTTCCTTAGGACAGTTGGCTACCTTCGACAGATAAGTCATTAACTGTCACTTCTGAGTTTTAGCTTTATACAGCAGTTATCAACGTGCTGATTCTGCATGCATAATTTCCTAAAAGGGATCGTATTATTATGGCAGTCATGTTAGCAGTATGTGAACACGCATATTCCCATTTAAGTCATTATCTGAAAATAATATCCTGAATTGGATACATCCCGTGGGAAGAAACAGAACAAAACCACTTTGGCCCCAACGTATTTATGATGTTTAAGTAAACATGGGAGCCATTTTACATGCCTAAGACAGAAAAAAATAAAGTCAGTGCAAACATGCTATAGAGCATTCAGATGCTGCACCATCACTGCTGTGAGACATCCAGTGGGTGCCATGCAATGTATTGCTTAGTGCTGCGTGACCATGAGTCCACGAGTGTAAAAAAGAGATCCAAAGACATGAAATTCTTTGTTCTATGCAGAGAAGCAACCAGCAGCTGAATCTTCTTATTCTGAATGGTTCTGAGTTTGGCTTTTGCGTATTCTGCAAGCTTTATAGACCTTCCTGTAGTGACAGAGCTGCTGGTCATTCACTAAAAGGAAACAGAACAAAAGGATAACTGAAATCTTTCAACAGCTAAGTGGGTTTTTTCTTCTCTCTCTTTTTTTTTCTTTTTCATTTTTTATTTTTTAATTTCTAAAGAATGGATTTAGCTCTGCAAAGGAAAGAAAACTGAACCATTTGAAACCCTAAGGAAATGCTTACTCCTTCCTTTGCAATGCCGGGATGTTCCACTAAGGCTTACATTATTAAGAGTCTTCCAATGGATTTATGAACAGAAGATTACATTCTTAATGCTGCTTCTCAGAAATTGAGTGAATTATTCAAAGCACACCAATATACTACGGAAAACAGAAAAGTACCTTTACAGCTCAGTACCATACAAAGAAAGTGAGCCTCAAGCTCACTCAAGCTATATAAATGTGATAGATGCAGCATAAAGACCACTGTGTATGAGACAGCTGCATGAAGTGAGGTGGTGTAAAGCACTGAGTGGTAGCTATAGAATATGCGAACAATTGCTAGCAATAATGCACGCATATAACATAAGATTGATAGCACTACATATGAAAAACATACCAGTTAGACCATTAATAAGCTCTGTTTGTGCTTCATATTGACAGATTTAGAGCATCTACCCATCAGAAGTCAAAGACATTAGAGCAATGGCCCAGGGCAATGAGCCAGCTACCAGAGGAGGTTCATCTTTGCGCGGGGGAGAAGAGAGCAGCAGCTGGGAGCTGCTTCTTTAAATACCTGCACTGGTCCCTTTTAACATTGTTTTCTTTAAGAATGCTCATAGCAAATAGGAATGGGCTTTCATCAGAGGCACCAGGTCAGGATGATGCCATGGAATGGTGGTAGTCTTCTGGGTTTGACAACAGGGAGCTGCTAAAAAGGAGGTGGTATGAGGACACTCAAAATGGGAAAGGTTTGATTGGCAATTTGGCAGCTGCTGTGTGCAGCTCAAGTTAGTCTGAAGTAAACAGTAAATCAGTCATCCTTACACATGAGGTCTTGCTGAGGAGTGAGAAAAGCCCTGTATCCGTGGAGGTAGAGGACATTGTGGACCCACGCTAAGACATTAAAAGAGAGAAGTTCGGGGTCATCAAGCAGCTGCATTGAAATATGTAAGGAAATCTCTCTCCCTTTCCCGCCCCTTCTCTGTCTATCAGGATCTGGCATCACTCATTCTTCCTGTTCTTCATGCGAGGATGTGATGAGACAGCAAAGTGATCCCTAGAGAAACCTCTCATCCAAGGCTGGCTGTTCAATTGTAAAATGGGGATTGGTCCTGGTTTGCCCACCTGTCCCCTGTGAGCACTTCTCCTTCTCCAAGGAGTCAGCCTCCCTGAGTGCAAACCAATGGCATTTCCATCAAAGCCATTATCTGCCAAACCCATCCTAAAAAACACTTATGTGCCAGCTCAGCTGCTCATGTGAGCTGTGCACAGGGGACACTCAGCTTGCACTGCCAAGAGCCTTCTGCAAAGCATCTCCCACCAGGCCTGGAGCTGCAGGGATGTGCCAGAGCTCAGCCCAAGAGGGAAAAGGGAGTTTATCAAGGAACTGATCATAAACTTTCTGATTCCCTCAAATGTGGTGTTTGAGGGATTCAGTCTCCCTCCCTCAAAAAAAGTCCATTATTATGTTTAACACTATTAGAGCCCACATGAGCAAAGTAGGACACTAAAACCTGCTTTACACGTTTACCATAACCTCAACACGAGGAAAAAAAAAAAGGCATAAAAGAGCAGATCTGAGCCATCCTCATCAGAAAGGAGCTTCCCCCTTCTCAAACATGCACGTCTTGACATCTGACTCAATATCACAGTAAAAATTGATCCCCGTGCAACATCCCAAAGGCAATAAGGGTGAAGAATGTGTGTCCTTTACTGCTTTTGGGCTACCTACTTCCCTGCCTTTATTTTAAATTACAGATGATAAATACAGAGGAAGAAAGAGCGAAAGAAACCCGCAGGAACAAAAGATGACAGTGTTTTCTGGAGTGATCCAGCTGATTTAAGCATGTAGAAACACTTGATGCTCACTGCAAGTTACTTTGTTGCGTATTCTGTTTAACTGTATGTGGTTTGCCTCACTGCTGTCTTTGTTTCGGGGTTATTTTTAGATCTGAAAAATGCTCAGCAATTAGCTGCTTTCTCACGGTGCTGTTCCTCACCAGACGCTTGCAGGTTGCCTTTCTTTCCTGCTGCAAACCTGCCTGCAGCACACTGATTGCACTGCTGATCGCTCGGCTTGCCTGCTGCCATGCATGCAGCAGTGAGGGGCTGAAGGGGCCGAGCCTGAGCCATTTGCCAACCCCCACCTCCTGCACCTTTTGGGGTCATCTGAGCACTCTTAATTCTGCATTACACACGAACCGCACACCATTGCATGCCCACAACTGCATAAATGGTTCGTGTAACGTTTGCTACTCAGCATGCACCAACCGCTCACTGCTGTCTGCTAATGGGAGGGCACGGGTCTGGACTGGGTTGTCTCCATTGGCACTTCCCATGCATGTTCCCTAGGAATCCTTTGCAAAGTCCTTTTTCACCCCATCTTGAATCTCAGCTGTTGTGCCTCAACAATATATCCTGCAAGAGTGAAGCCACCGCAGCAGAAGGAAAAGAAAATAAGAGAACTATGTGGATCTCTCATATCTCCCAACTTTTATAGTCTGATATTCACAATCAGATAATAACGGCTTGGATCTCTTCTGTCATTTTGCCCTGCACGCACTCAGAATAGCAGTGGAATTTAAACTACTATCTGCAATACTTTTTATTGAAAGCTGTATCTAAAAAAAGGGTATCTTGCTGAAATAAGCACTTAGCCATTCCTGTATTTCAGAGGTTTTCATTTTTGATGACACACTGTGTATGAACCTTCGTGACATACTGACTCCAGTACCTAGCGGGGAGTGAGCTAAGTCCCACGTAGACAAAGGTGAATTCCAACACTGCTGGTATTTGTAATTGGAATGAAGAAAACAGATGAACAAAAATTCCTTCTCTAACCCTCCTGACACATCAGCTGAGCCCAGGTTGACCCTCACGAATGAGAGCTTTGCACAAGCTCGCCTCAGTCTACAGACTGGCTTTAGTATCATCATCAATATCCACAAGCAAGTCCTCCACTTTATTTTGTTAATCAAAGACTGATTTCAAATTTAAATCAGACTTTCTCAAACTTATGCCAATGCTGCCTCTGTTGGAGGAACTCTTTCTGTTCACAGGAATCTCATTTTCCAATTTAGATACCAACCTTAAAAGCTGTGACTACATCTCCAATGGTCATACAAAGATATTGTAAATAAGTGGAAAAATTGAAGCCTTGGTCATACACTTAAAAACCCAGCACCATCTTATTTTCACTGCTTTCTGAGTGAAGGCAACTTCATTAGTGTGCAAAACACGTTCTTCATTTCTCTTTTGTTTTCTGCTTGTTGTTACTGTTTACTTTATAAACAGGCAGCATCTCTCAACATATGTTTGCTCTGCTTTATGTTTTTAACAGAGTAGACAGGAGTAAAAGAAAGGATATACAGCAAACAGGATGGTTGCATTCCTTTGGGAATTATCTTCTGTTTATTTTATGTTCCCTAAGCCACCTTTCAGGGTTCTGAGCTAATACCGTTCCGACGTCTCTACTTCAGCTCACTGAACCCCTTCCCACCATCACACCACCAGCGAGAAATGAGAAATTCTGAGGGTCAGCGAACAAAGCAAGTTTTCCCATTACTGCAAGTGAGACTATTTAGTTTTGGACTATTTGTATCTGTGATGTAGCGTGTCGGTACACTAAAGTGCATTAAGAACAACACTTCTAAAATACAGTTTTCCTGGTTTGGCATTGGCGTATGGATTTCGATAGTAAAAAAACTCATAGCTCAAAACTCAGGAGAGGATATTTTCCCTTCCAGCCAGTGCTGTTTTCCTTATTGAGAACTATCAGTCTTTTTGACTTTATTAAAATAAACAACAATCCATATATGCCACAGAAACAATAGTCAAAGATCAAACGAGCACAGCTTTCCAGGCTGACCTCTCCTTCAGTCTATAGCTGCGTGCATCTCTGAGCCTTCCAGAGTCTGGGTAAGAGAAACGAGAGCAGCTCTCCCATTCAGTTAGCAGTGCTTCTGTTTTGGGAAACCTTTTGAGATCTGCTTTTGCTCTGCACTGACACAACAGTCCCCCTGCCTACTAAATCAAAGAAACCAATACGTCTTTGTCAGAAGCCAAATACATCAAAGCTACCTATCTGGACCGAGAGCAGTTTATTATACTTACAACATTTACAAGTTCTCCTGTCTATCTTAAGAATGTATCCTGAAAATATTTGTGACATGTTACCTGTACAAATGAAACTGCTAAAAACCAAAACAATCATAAGCACTCTGAGCAGAGAGTTGGGCAAGTCAGTAAATAAATCACACCTGTACCTGGTCATCGTAAGCCCCAAGCCAGGTGGCAGCCCTTAAACCTTGTCTCTGTGATATCACTTATTATTACTTTGTGAAATAGGTGACCATAAAATTAAATCCTGTAGGCCCTTCCACCTTCGTGTTTTGGTGTATTAGAATGTAGTAATAGGTAAATTTTTGAGCATAAAAACACTGAACCATTTCTGAGATCAGATGGAAGTACAGCAACTAAAATAGCACAGCAGCAGGCTTAGTATCTCCATAGTAATCGCGTACATGACCAGATAATGCAACAGATTGGAAACAGCAGACAACAGGTCTCTTCCTATCCATCACCCATTGTGGAAACCCTTACTGAAGAGCTGTGTTTGTTCCAAACGCTGATGCAGCACTCGTATTTCTCTCAGAACCAAACACACAACACTTCAGTAAGCATACCATAGCATAATTGTTTCTGATGCAATACCCAAGTTTGGTGTGCTCTTCAGTATTTGATGGGGATAAAAGGAAGTCCTTTACAGAGATGGATGATACGTTATGCCAAAATTGCACTAACTTAAAATTAGCACCTGAAAGACTTCCTAACCTTTTATCTTTCCTCCTTTTGCAGAAAGCATCACAGGAAATATGGCTTTTGGCTAAACACAATTCATTTTAAAATATTGTTATCAGTAGAAATGCTGATCACACGTGACTAAGGATCTCACGTCAATTTCCAGTAATCTCTTAATTTAAAAACATTAAAATAATCCTGCAGCACGGTAGCAATTGGATCTTCTTTTAAACTTTCCCAGTTGAGCATTGATTTCCCCTTTACTTACTCCCAGCTGGTGTTAATCTTCCACCAAGAGGTTTCACTGTTTTAAGCTCCTTTTTATCATCAATATACGAGAGGAAATGCAGATGTTGATTTGGAGTCCTTTCACGTTTACCTGTTGACACGGCTGTCAATTACTGCTCTGTCTGATTTGCACCCACTCTGTATGTGGCGTGGAAAGATTTTTCTTGTAGTTATTATTATTTCATCTCCCTAACAGATCTGACCTTAACTTCATCAGTTTAATTAGGTGAATCATAGAGAAATGAGTTTTGGTTTAACTGGAGTGAACTCCACTTTTCAAAGATGCTATGTATGAAATGAGAAGAATGTTATTTGCTGATAGATCCAATTTTTTTCTTAAGGCTGTAAAACTCTTCCTTGGCGACTATCAGCAGATACATGTAAGATACACAACATAACATTTTTTAATTCATTTGCTGCAGTGTCTTCTTTTTTTTGGCAGCAGTGTCTGCATGGGCAGAGAGAAAATTGGAACAAGGTTTTCAATCTTTGAATATGAAGTCAGCTAGAGGGTACTATTGAGGAAAGCACCCTAAAAAGCAAAGTCACCCTTCTTATTTTCCTCATACCAAGAAACGAAGCGCTGTATTTAACCTCCTGTCTTCTAACGCTTGCTTCTACATATCCTTTCCCTTTTGCTCAAAAGAAAGAAAAAAGAAAAATACCAAGCTGACGTGGGAGCTGCCCTGGCTTCAGCACCACGCTGCTGGGTCTTTGCCTTGGAGGAGGCTGGTTATCACTGCACACCTCTGCTCGGCTCATTAATGACTTATTTCTTTTGCTCTTAGTGGTTTCGCTCTCCTAAACAATGCACTGGATGCAGAACACTGGTCTTGTGCTACAAAGGACTGTAATAAGGGGAACCCCCGGTGTGTTAGGGAGAAAGGTTACCTCGCACTATGGGAACTGTCAATGTGTCAAAGGCACGTAG
>PPHD01008398.1:0-14223 GCA_002909625.1 Bambusicola thoracicus | reverse complement strand
TCACTTTTTTTTTTTTTCTTTTTCTTTTTTTTTTCTGGGACAACCAGTATCTTTCTTTCAGAATGTGAAAAGATCACAGGATGGGTACCAGCTATTATGTTACTTCCCTTCTACCTCCCCAAATTTGTCAGCAGGAAATTGAAACAGCCTCGTTATAAAATGTTAATATTTGTTATGTCCCCAGATCTGACATTACTCAGTATGAGATCTATTCAAGGATCCTTGGCAAGTATAATTTGCTCTTCCGCTGTTTTGACCTGAGTATGAAGAAGCTGAAAACAGTTAAGGATTTCTGTCAGGGAGGCTGAAACAGTGCATCTATGCTACAAAGTAGTGAGGAAACTTCCAAGATGACTTTGAACAAACTGTGTGTAGCCATGACCATGCAAAAGATTAATGTGGGCTCTATCTATTTATTTATTTATTTACTTCCTTACTTTAAGGATGTGCCTGACACCTTTTGGTGCCAGCTTCTATGCAGGAGATAAACTGGCTTGTGAAGACTTAGAGAAGTTGTGACTGCAAGGGAATTTCAACAGGTTATTTTGTGATGAATCACAAACTACTATGTTAAGTTGCCTTGACAAACCAAACTACTTCTACAGCTGTCATGAGGATGTCTAAACTCTGCTATAGCAGTCATTCAAAGGCCTATGTAGATGTTGGCCCATTACGATAAAAGCTCAGCTTCAGTATCTGTTAACAACTGAGCACATTGTATTCTTTGGTTCAGGTTAATTCTTTCTCTACATTCTGCAGAAGATACTTTTTAAACATATTTAGGCAGATATAACACATGGTGTTTTAGTGTTTTTAGCAACTGATTCCTTAGCAGATCACATCTGTAGCTGGACACTGTCAGGGAATATATTCTGCATTTACCAGCACTGTCTTCTTTCTTCTGCCACCTCGTCTGTGGCTTTTGATTGCCCATTTCTTACAGAAGTTTGTTTCTGATTCATGTCCCCTGTGGGCCACTTTTGTTTTAAATTCTGGGAAGCTCTAGAATGATGGTCAGATATGTAAAATGTGGAGAATAACAGCATTTTCTTTTTACATAATTTCTGGTAGATAGAGAAAGAAAAAAACAGCTTTTATAGAAAACTAATTAGTATTTAATTCATAACTAAGAACGTCAGAAGTAATATTTTACCTTCCCTATTTTAATTTTGAATGTCATGGACAAGAACAACACAAAAGCTTATATTCTGAACTGTGAAATAATTTCAAATTTATTCTTCTGATTTCCTTGTACAAACGAGATTTTTAATGTAATGTCAATTAAAAGATTAAAAAAAAAAAACAACAACAAAGCAAAACAAAAAAAACAATGTATAAGCAGGTGGTTATTTCAGAATACAACTTTGTAGCTACGAATTGCCGTGTGAGTATAATAGTCATCCCTAAAAATAATCATCTCCTTATTTAAATTTTTGAAGGAACGGGAAAGGGAAAGGGAATGGAGACTGAGAAAGAGGAAAGGATAAAGGAAGGAAAGGGAAAGGGCAAACAAAAGGGAAAGGGAAAGGGGAAGAGAAAGGGAAAGGGGAAGGGAAGGAAAGGGAACAGGAATGGGAAAGGGAACGGGGAAAGGGAAAGGAAAAAGGAAAAGGGAAAGGAAAAATGAACAGAACTCTTGTCTCCCAGTCTCTTAGAAAGAATATTTTTATCTTAGAATGAAGAGAAGGGTTGTGAAAACATGACCAAGTACTGAAAGTAAGATGGCTGTCATGACTTGCTCAATATTTTTATAACCCTTCTGGAGAGTCTCCAATTATTTGAGTGCTGTTGCTAATATAGGCCATGTTGTCTTCTTGGAGAGATCTGTCTGTTTTTAAATGGATGTTTATATTTAGTTTTCTTTTTCTTTTTTCTTTTTTCTTTTTTTTTAATAGAATAAGTTTTCTCCTGAGCTTGAAGAAGTTATGAATTTCTTGATTTTATGGACAAAGTTAAATAACTTTCTGGTTTAGGCAAAACCAGAGTTTGATTATTAGTTCTATTACTGAATTCTGTCACACTTTTCTTAGAATAACAAGTTTTAATATATTTCTGTAAAATACAAATCTTTTGCACCATGGAGTACTTAAGTTGACGTTTATATACTTCTGTAAAAGCTTTTGCATCTTGAACTGCTTGAGTTGTACTCTGAACATATGAATTCATTTAATTTATCTTCTGGACTGTTAAAATATTTCTGTGTAATTCTCTGTCACTTTGGTGCAAGTGATTCTAATCTTAACTGATTTTTCCAAGTCTTTCTATATTGGAACTGTAATATCTTGGGATTAGAATCTTTGATAAGCTAAGCAGTGCTTTTAGGAGAAAAAAAAATCAACTAGTTGCATCCTGAATCTCATCCCAAATAAATTTATTATGTTTTCCTATATACCAGATTCTTTCAATTCAAAAAATCTGTTTTTGCAAATGTTAATACTAACCTTTAAGAAGTTGTTGCTAGATCGATTCTGTGTGTGTGTGTATTTGGTGATATTATTATTATTCCTGTTGTTGTTGCGCCTGTGAAACAATTTCTGATGGCACTGAAAGGAGCAATGAGTCACCATGGTTAACATTAATGAGACACTGAAAAGATTCATACACATTTTACACTGTGTTTACATCTGCACAGATGGTAAGAGATACATGTACATGTGTGTATATGTGCTCGTATGAACCTTTCTTGAGAAAATAGATCTGGAGATTTTGAATGGAGGATTTGGTCTGTATGTGCTGAATGGGTGACAGGCCTCCACCTCAGAGACAGATGAGCCTTTGTTCTTTGATGAAACAGTGAAGTAAAAAAAAAAAAAAATAAAGTTGGGTTTCAAATCCTGAGAGACTGAAGATGTCTCAAAGCCTTTACTGAATTTTTCCACAGGACTTCTGAAACACCTAGGAATATAAGGAGGAAAGAGTCCTGCCTTTCTTCTTCAAGATAGATTCTAACTGATCCACGCAACAAGTGGGGTTTTACATTTCATTTCAAAGCATCTCACTGAAAATAGAAACTTTCTTGCCACCATTTTAACTGAGAGATGAGTGGTAAATCAGGTCAAGGCTTATCTGTTTCAAACAAACATAACATGAAAATCTGTACTTATAAAAGCACATAACTTGGCAAAAAGACAAAACAAACAAGCAAACAACCAAAAAAAAAAACCACAAAAAAAAAAAACCAAAAAACCCAACAGCAACAACTAAACACCCAGATTTTATTGAACATGAGTCCTTCATTCCCCAGTTTAGAGTGATTCATGTCGAAGGAGACTATCTCATTGTTAGTCTGATGAAGGCTTTGTTAGTACTGCTGTGTACTGTCCACAGCCATATCATCAGGGAAAAAAAAAAGCTAGGTTAGCCATCTTGTTTCCTATCTTCTTTTATCATAAGAGTTCTTCTCAATCAGAGCATCTTTTATTTAACTACCTACTACAGTTAGATTTACAGCTAAATTATAAAAAACACTGAAATAGGATGTGATATCAGGGAATGAAAATCAGCCAGCACAAGCTTGGTTTAAATAATTATTGGCTTGAAATGAAAATTTATTTTAATATAAATAAATAAATAATATCACACCCCTCCCTTTGCTTTTAGTATGCCTGTGTCCGTTGTCTATGTAATTTTACCATGGTCATTCAGAATATATTCTCACGAATACAGCATATTTGAGAAATTACTTCAGTGGGGATGTAGATATGTTATGCATTTCTTTTAACAGACTTTTGCTTCCAAGCATGTTTTTAAAAAAATCACAATTCATAGAAATGAAAGTTCAGGCAACTAAGGCCTTCAGGTAGATGGATCGCCTGAGGGATGATGGTTATGCTAAAACATCTGTGCTAGTAGATTGAAGTAAACGAGTCATCCCCCCAGTGAACAAACCCTGCCTCTGATGAGTTCTCCTTTCTCTTGACAATAGCTCACTGATGAGCAGTGCTGTGACATTGACTTCAATTTGGGTCCTTATTCGTATGGACCTCGAGTGAACTTAGGAAAATGGAAGACGATAGAAAATCCAAGAGTTTCTAGGATTTTCTCTATTTTCAGGTCAGGCTTCTGATACTTCAAGAAATCTTTATTCCACTGAAAAATAGAAGTTAACCGATCATGAGTTTCAGCTCAGAATGCAATTTCCTTGATGCCACAGTCTTTGTCTTTAGTGTTTTGGTTACATATTCTTCTTATTTACTTGGACATCAAATTATAGGACTTGGTGGCTAAGACTATTGCTTTCATGCCTTCACGTTGTATAGTAGGAAAACGGAGGACAGCACTGTCTTGTTGCCTTTATTTATAATGAGTCTATTATTTTAAAATGCCCCATAATCATAGTTGATAACACTAAATAACACAGCCTGTCAGCTTTGAAGGCTGTTGTGAAACTCAACCTGAAAGGATTATGTGTTACTCCTTCACCACCTTGTGTTGTTGAAAGGAAAGGTTATTATGGTTGCATAACCCCACATGGATTCACATGGGAATGCCCCTGTGGTTGGAGACATGAAGTAAGGGAATCTCTAATGAAGTAATGGAAGTGGAGGTTAGAAACAAATAAGTAAGTAAATTAGGAGAAAAAAAAAAAAAAAGTTAATGTTCAAAACTCTACAGCAAACACAAAAGCCTGAAAATCAAAATGAAACTCCAACCACATTCAAGTTATTCCTGAATATGTGATTTGACTGTATGCCTGGCTTTTCCAGCAGTTCTGGGAAGGGTTCCACACGGGAGCCTGGGTCTTCTATGATGCAGAAAGTGGACATCTGGGAAAGGCACCTGGAAACTGTGGATGTGGGAGTTCTGACCCTTTCCCAGAAAAAAAGATCCTGGGATTGATCAGACGACAGGAGGACTGGCTTGTATGGAAAAGATCTAGCCCATCACAGGTCCTAGAGTGCACTTGGAAGCCCAGGCAGAGGTAGATGACGGAGCTGCTCCCCAGGGTTATTCTCAGATCATCATCATAAAGAGCTCATGGTGAACAAAGGTACATTTACAAAGGAGAAGCTTTTTTGAACCCATTATGACAGAACTCTGAGAAGTGCCTGTTTCCTAAGTAACCCACAGGCTTGTTTTACTCTCCTTCTTTTGATTCTCTCCCCAAATCATCATTATGGGATACTCAGTGCAAAAGCAGGCTGGGTGCAGCCCATGACCTGTGGAAAATAAGAGCCCTAACAGAGATATCCATCACTACCCCCTTTGATGTTGTGAGGAGTGCAGGCTGGCATTTTCTTTTATGCCTATATCTTCATAGCTGAAGTTATGTTTGTGCCATTCACAACAGGATGATCAGAAATGATAAGTATAAAAACATTAGGTCCCTCAAGTCTGCTCTGGAAAATGCAAAGTCTGCCTCTGTCACTCTGGCAGGCATACACCTTTCCTGCCAGACTGTAGTGGGGACTGGAGAGATTTTTCCTGAGGTTTCTATACCCTGCTCTTACAGGGAGTTGTAATGCTTTTCATGCAACAGAAGCTCCGGTTCAGTGGACACTCATAGTTACAGACTCTAGGAAGCAAGGGGCTGAAAGGAACCAGCTGGTCTCAACCCGTATGCAAAGGTTTCATCTGGGCTCCAAACAATGTGTGAACATTTGAATCCCACAGCATTCAGTGCTGCCTATAGGTCTTCCCAATAATTAACTGTTCCCAGATGATGTTGACTCAAAAGGATCCTCTGTCAGTGGGCTCAGAGAGGGCAGGACAGTGTGATACACACTTTGACAACTCCAAAGATTTGGAGTACCAATAGTGTTATAGCCTGAATAAATACAGCCATTAAACATTTCTAAGCTATTCAGGAAATAAATAACAATGTGAAAGTGGGAAAAAAAAATAATAAAAAATTGAAGACAGTACTTGTTTGATGATCCTAGCCATCTGCTTTGTTATGGTGATCTCCTTAAAGATATGCTCAAATATCCTTTCAATAATGAACACTGCTTCAAACCGACCTATCGCGTTCCACTAAAGAACTAGAAACCTTTGCAGTTCTCATAAGTCACATCACATGTGTCCTTTTATTGATTTACTTTCGCGTAGATTAAGTTAGATGGAAAGAGACTGATTGAGAATCATAGAATCATAGAATCACAAAGGTTGGAAAAGACCCACAGAATCATCAGGATCCTCAAATCCTGTAGACAGGATTTGTCTACAGTCATGTTGGGAATCATATGTAGTCCCACAGGAACAAAAAATGGGAATTCATCTATCTTTTCTTTTTGGTAAGTCCTCAAAGCAATTGTTTTCTGACTGGAAACTTTTTTTTTTTTTTTACAGCATGCATTTGATCTAGTGGCATGTTGGTTTACTGGGATTGCAGACAAAGATGGTTAGCCTTGAGGTGAGATGATGTTGATGCCAGAATATCTCAATGTTTCAGCATGCTACTTCTAGGTGTATTTTCTACTCATGTAATCATAGAATCATAGAATGGTTTGGGTTGGAAGGGACCTTTAAGATCACCTAGTTCCAACCCCCTGCTACAGGCAGGGACACCTCCCACTAGACCAGGTTGCTCACGGCCCCATCCAGCCTGGCCTTGAATGCTTCCAGGGGAGGGGCATTCACAGCTCCTCTGGGCAACTTGTACCAGTGTCTCATCACCCTCACAGTAAAAATTTCTTCCTAATCTCTAGTCTAAATCTACTCTCTTCCTGTTTAAAGCCATTTCCCCCATCCTGTTGCTACATGCCCTTATAAAAAGTCCCTTCTAACTTTCCCTTCAGGTACTGGAATGCTGCTATAATGTCCTCCTGGAGCTTTCATTTCTCCAGGCTGAGGAGGCCCAGCTCTCTGGGCCTGTCCCCATACTGGAGGTGCTCCAGCCCTCTGATCATCTTTGTGGCCTTCTCCTTGACCTACTTCAACAGCTGCATGTCCTTCTTGTGTTGCACCTCAGCAAAATCTGTACAGAGCATTTTCTCAACTGCAGGCAGGTTGGTCAGCTCTTATTCTTTTGTGACTTCTAGAAGAGCTTGCTGCAGAGTTTCTGCAATCAATACCTGTAGCATCGGTTCCACTTCCATGTCAAAGTCTAGCACTCGAGGCTGAGCGTAAGGCAAGAAGATGGAAAGGAATATTGATCACAGTCTCTCTTAACAGCTTAGTAAGGAGAAAGAAGTATGAAAAAGAGCACTTGTGCTGAAGGCAATGCTGTGAAGTGCAGCAGCATGCTCTTGTCAGCTGTGGAAGGAAATATTAACTCAGCATGGGGTAAAAGGGCAAGTGTGATCAAGTGAGCTTTACCCTGTCTGATAGACTCATGCTTCCATCAAGGTCCATTGGTGGCTACCAGGGAGAAGCAAACCAGTGAGCTGGCCTCTGTTACACATACATATTCTGAAGCCTTGTACATTAACATCTCAAGCACTCAGAAGCATTTTGTATATACACAAATTAAAGAACAGAGACAAGCTGTCATGATTTATCATGATCCTCAGTTCATCTTCCCACCCATGGATTTGTCCATCACTACAGGTGATTTCCTAGCTGACAGACTGAAAAGCCAAGTAATCGCCTTCCTAAATGCTTTAGTTAATTGTTAATCAGAAGCTCCATCAGCACTTGAAAATGTACTAACAGGCTTTCCCATTCCTACCCCTTGCTACTGTACAGAAAGCTGCAGCCTTGCTTCTGCTTTTGGATAAGGCATAGCCTCAAAAGTTCAAAAGAGGAGACAGCAATGTACCTTTCAGAAGGGATACTGTGTTTGAAAGGCTGTAGCTGACTGGTAAATTTGGCACACACTGTCATTTAACTCCATCATAGCTTCCATTGGGAACAGGTTGTCCTCAGTTGGGTTCAGAGTTTTTGACCCAATGCAGATTAGCAAGATTACTGGAATTCATCCTGATGGTTGAAATATTTTTCAGTGTGTGTGAGTGGAGCAGAGAAAGCAACTGCTTTGAGAAGGAAGTGAGTTGCTCTAGGCAACCATCAGCTAACCTAAGGGAACAGAAATTTAATATAACACTACTCCATCAATTCAGTGGTTGCTACTTCCTTATAGAAGCGCATTTCCATTAAACTTGCACAAACGATGTTACTACTGAAAAAAAGAAGTGTGTGCTTTTCTCAGTCACTTAGCATAAGTGCCATTCAAAAATCCCCAAAGGAAGCTCAACACAAGGTTAATTTTAAGATCAGGACTGATGGGTCAACATTAAAGAATCCCACATCTTTGAGAACATCAACAACATTAATAAATCCTTTAACATCACTGGAGGCTTTTCTAAGGCATGTGAAAGATTGTGGTTGCATTTTGTAGCTTCCAAAGTATTCTAAATCAGCCTTGAAGTCTCCTGTTTTTCAATTACAAATCCTGGTATTGTTTCTCTGCCTGATCTACAGCAGAGTGACTGCCTTCACTAAAGCACTACAAACTCTCCACCTTCTTATGAGAACCACTTTGTGGAGCAATCTCAAGTGCCTTACGGGAGTGTTCTGACTAGAGAAATTCTTCCCTATGTCACCTTCCCTTCAAGTTCAACCATGCAGCTGCAAGAGCAATTTGATAGAAATGATGGGCTTTTAAATGAGGTTGTCAATCTGCAGGGAAAGTCTAGTGCACCACAGTAAGAATGCTAGCAAAGCCTACTCTTTCAAATCCACACAATTTTCCCTGCTTCTTTCGCTTCTCCAAAAGGAAGCTTCCCTTTCCCATAGAAGACACCTGAAAGAATTCTTAAAGCTTTAGAGGAAGTCCCGCAGTGCCAAGAGCTGCAGATGAGGCTTTTAAATACTGCTGCTGTGTGCAGAGGGAGCACCTCTGTGACTGTGGCTCACAGGGGCACATGTTGCAAGTGGTCAGGGCAGGATGGTGGGGCTGGGTGTAGCAGGAAGGGGTCAGCTGCTCATCTTGGCCTTACAAAAGGCATTGTGCATTCCAAACCAATGGAAGGAAGGGGTCATCAAAATTCATGAGGGCTCTTAATTTTAATATATGTGAGAAGGTGAGAAATGATATACAACCAGTTGTGCTCTGTGTGATTAATTACTGTCCACTCACATAGAACACTTGCAGTAATAACCATTCACAGTGATTTTTCATTTTCTCAATTATTTAATCTCATAGCTCTTTATTAGTGCATTGCCTTTTATGGTTATTTCAGGTCCTTAAGACCTTAAGACCTTTCCTTAAGACATTACCAGAAATAGTGTGTGGTGGCCCTCCCTGTGAGATACAAGCAGATCTCAGCACAGCTGGCAAGTGAAAGGCTCTCCTACTTTATTGCAGAGGAACGATGTATGTCGTGTCTCACCTTTTTGCTTTTGAAACACCATCTGAGTCACCTTTTTATGTCAAGAATGCGGTTGTCTATCTCTGTGCATGCAGGATGGATTTCCTCCCTACTTGCATTAATGAGATGCAGAATAAATGACCTTTGAGAAAAACCTCAAGGGCTTTCAAGATGGGAGTCTTCCTGAAAGAGGAAAGTACAGAAGCTGATGAAGAACAAGAGCATTTCTGGGAATCCTTTTTCTTCAAATCTTGCTTCTGCATCAGATGAGTATTGTAACTCAAAATTTTGATTGTGAGGAGGGATCTCTACATTAATATCAGAGAACATGGCAACCATCACATTGAGACAAATCAGCCAGAATGCTGAACAGCACAGCTCTTTAATCAGGATGTGGTATTTACTGAGTGCTTTAATGATATGTAGTAAGATGTTGTTTGAAATCAGAACAACACACGTGAAATAATACTGGCTAATGAAGGTGGATCACAACGTGATTAGAGAAAAAAAGATAGTAGATGTTTCAGATGTTTGCAGAATGATGAAAAGACGCATAAGAATAAGGAAGACAGTGGAAAGGAAGATTAAGCTAGAGAAATAAAAATATCTGAAAAAGAAATATAAAAGCATTTTTTTTTCAATAAAGAGTAAAAGAGTATACAATTTCAAATGGAGGCTGCATGAAAACCCTATATCATTGACATGGGAAAAACTGTTCAATGCAGAAGTACTGAGTTCCTTGAAAAAGAAATATGAAGGCGAAGCCAAAGACAGTGGGATCCATTTTCCTCCACGTGCAAAAGAGTGTTGAACTGTAAAAACTGCAAATCTCTTAAAGGATGACAGCAAACTGCTTCAGTTGAATAGCCTCAACTCTGAAGAAAAGTACCAAGGATATACAAATTGCTTCCGCAAAGATTTGGATTCTCTGAGGACTGAGAAAGTTCTTGTAGGATGAAGTGTAATTGAGCAATGTGATTCTTCACATTCTGAAGCATCCTTTAGTAGTCCCACAGGAAGACAGGCTTGTAAACTTTCCCTCAATTTTAATCTGATTCCTCCATTTCCTTATATGCAGTTGGAAATACTAGCGCCAAGTGAGGATAAGAGCTCTCAGCTCAGGACTTGGTAGAGACTCACACGACCTTGCTGAGTGCTGAGACCATGGATTCAATATTTAATTAAAAAAGTGTTGGGGTAGTGGTGGTAGGAGGAAGGGCATAGGGGAGCGAGGGGAGAAAATACTGCTTCAGCAATTAAAAGGTTTTGTCTTCGTTGAAGTACCTGTCAGATTACAAACAAAACATCCCTATTTTCAGCTAACTTAAAGCCTGAATGTACACCATTGTGTATCATGCTAATGAATTATTAGACTTCACCTTCCAGTACTTGAGTTTCAGAAGGAACCGAAGCAGCAAGTTTGAAAAAAACCTTTCCTGTAAGAACAAGGAACTAGCTTAAGAGATTTAGTAGACCAGATAGGGCTTAAATGTCATACTGTTGTTCTTGTACCATGGTGTCATAAATGTCATAGAAGATAATAGCCATATGGTTGCCAGGAATATACTTTTTGTATATCCATACATTGTTTTTACAGATGTTGAAGCTTGTGCTGAGACTTCAAAAATGATTCCTAATTTAGGGAATGCAAGAGTGAATTTGACAGGCATAAAATATTTGGTTAAAAAGGTAATTAAATTACAGAACTTAACTCACAATTACTAATGTGAAGCAAGAACACATTCTGTGTTGAACACAGGATAAAAGCATTACAGCTAGTAAGGCAAAATATATTTGAATATAACTTGAAACATTACTTTAAGCAATCTTTTTCAGAAAAGTGTATTAATTAAAATATGAGAATTGTAAAACAGTGGGAAGATTTAACCCACTTTTTGTGTTCCTGACTATAATAAAGTTGAAGCAAGGTAATGCTTTTCATTTTTCTAATACGTATGATATTCTTAAATAATAGGGATGATTGGGAAAGCCTTTTTTGGCAACTTCAATGACTATGTCACCCTGATAAAATAAGGAAAGTCATTTACAAGAGTACTTTTTATGTCTTCACTAATCTTCTACTACGCTGAGTGTACATGGAAAGAAATGTGGTTTTTTGTTTTGTTTTGTTTTTGGTGTTTGTGTCTGGGTTTGGAAGTGTAAGATATGTTCCTGCAAAAGGAGCCCAAAATACTGACACATTTAACTTGTTTATATAGTGATTTAGACTGGAATAGCCATTCCTCATGTTTAATTTCATTACAAATACATCATGTCATTTAGGATAATCTGCTTTCAGCCTCACATTATCGTTTAACTTTGATGCTATTAATGCCTGTTTTGTTTTGCTTTTCTTCTGAGAACTGACTTGCTATTGCAATACTTCTTCAATTCTGTAAAGGAAAGTAGTAGGCGGATAATGTATACTCAGTATGTTTCATTCCACTCTGCAGGTAAGCAAGAGTCAGCTGTAGGTGTTGATGGTGCCCATTTAATTTCCTTCAAGAAGAGTAAATAGGAAAACCAATAATGTATGAGCACAAAATTGTACTATCTATTGCAAGCCTGTGGTCCTGCTTGAAAGGCAGAGTTCTTTTAATATTTGGAACTGTAATGAATAAGCAAAATAAAAGCAAGTCTTAGTGTTTGGTCTTTTTTGTTTTCTTTGAGTACAAACAGCCTAGACAGTTTCTGCATAAATCAGCAAAGAATAGGGACAAAACTTACATTATTATTTTTTTCCACTCTCAACCTGTTTTGTACGATCTTTAACAAGATCTGGGTAAAGTTCTGATTTTGCTGAAGGCTTTTTTTTTCACTCTGTCCTTTATAACACGACTGTTTGGTGTAACCTTTCAAGACTAAAGACTTGTCTGATGTTGAAGACTTCTAAGTAGCCATAGCTGAAGATGACAAATAGTTTATAGAAGTGAAGCAATATTCAATGTCAAGATAGGAAAGGAGATGTACCTTTAGGTTTGCAGTTTTCAGGGACTATGTCTAGAGGTGGTTCTGTTTCACACAACTCATGGACAGGAGAACTGTTCTTTGATGTCTTTGCCTCTTTCTATTATCTCTTCATTTTGTCTTTTCCTGCTCTGGAAAGACATATTGTAGTCATTCAGCCCTCAATCTTCCACTATATCACCAATCACCATGTTGTTTCCTGTTCTGACACACCGAAACTTACTGAAATAATTTTGGAAAATGGAGACAGCTCAGGATTGCTGCTAGATGATAGGCCTACACAGTACACATTCTTAGCACTTGATCTTTCTGAAAATGTAGATGTGAGGAATTCAGATAACTAGATAAACATATTTCCTCCCTTTTTGACTCTTCTTTTCCTCTACATAGATCTCCACTTTTTTTGTTCATTCATTCTTTTGGTTTACTCTTGAAAGGTTTTGTGTTAGTCAATCATTAAAATGTAGCCCAGGAAGTGTAAATGCAGCAACAAGTAATAGCAACAGTATTCCAACATGTTCTTTACAATTATATTTATTCATTTATTTTCATTGGCTAAATAATTTTTTTTTTTTTTGCCAGAGCTATAGGTCTGAGGACCTTAGGAGGAGTCACTCAGAATAAAACCTTCACAGTGAAGACCATCTTTCGTGACACAAGAATGAGTACATCTGGAATGGCCAGAAGGTTCTTTGGCTCCTGTGTAGCAGAACAGTTTTTTCTATATTGTCATTGATGAGGAGAGACGAAATTTATCTAATCAAAAGATAGTTAATTAAAAAGAATATGGAAGGACAAGGTAGTGTTTAGAATTGTCAAAGTTGTGCAACGGAGACAGAGTTCTTTCATAAATGAAGCAGTGATTTTTCTTCTGCATGACGTAGCTGATATATTTGTTTTAAGAACTGCAGCCAAAGCCATTGTCAGCTGTGACGTGACCTGCATATATCAAGGGGGAATTATTTTCTTTTCTTGCTTTTTTCCAAGGCATCAGTTTAATCCTTTAATAAATACATAAATACATGAATAAACAGATCTTATTTCTCTTAGAGAGGCAGCCGGTAGCAACAGTGATTATTTACAGTACTTGCACTGTTTTTCTAGGGAAACTTCCTCGGCAGAGATCTAGTTACCTCAAGTATTCCAATACCATCCCCACTATCCATTGGCCATCAGCAAATGCAAAAAGGCAGGATGCAAGCAGAGTGCACTTTTTTGGACATAGACACTTTTTTGGACATTGACACAGGCTTAAAGCCATTGGCAAGCTTGTTAGATCAAATGCCTTGCTTTCCGGGTTCTTCTCATGCACAGAAATTGCAGCAGCAGTCTGTTGCTTTCTGCAGGCCTCTGTTTGCTATAGCAAAGATGGAGCTGCTACAAGACCAAGCCAAATAGAAGCAGCTCAAAGTTCTCCCCTAGATGTGGGGAAGAAAATACTCTGGGTTTTATACCCAGCTGTATCTCAGGTGCAACAACAGCATTTGCAAACAGCAGCAGCAGGAGAAAAAAAGTAAGGTCTCCTGGATGAGAAAGCCTCATCTTTGGAGGGTTTTGGAGGATCCGTCTCTAAATGACAGCTCAGCATTGCTCCAGGGGAACAGCGATCTGAATTTTGTGGAGAGTAGGTCTATCAGGGAAACTCATGAATGAATGCTTCCATTTCAGGCTCTGTCAGCAATTTTTTTTTGACTGACATCGGTGGAGCACAAAATTCTTCTTAATCCTGCAGAATATTTGCCAATTATTGTTCAAATTTCACCATTTCCCATAGCTGTTCTTACTGTTTCCATAACCCTTCCTGCTCCATTGCTAGACCCTACCTATTAGCTCCATCTCAAATACACTCTTCCAGCTTCTGATTCTGAATATGTTGTGAGAACTGAAGTTTTAGCAAGTCTTTTCAGTGTACAGTGTTGCTTTTCCAAAGTGACCTCTCTTTACAGTAGCTCACTGACATTATTCTCTCCAGAGTTCTTCTACAGATTTTTTTTTTTTTTTTTTT
>PPHD01008397.1:8404-21830 GCA_002909625.1 Bambusicola thoracicus | reverse complement strand
ATGTGGGTGGGCTGGGAGAGAACTGACCTCAGCTCGGTGTCCCCAGCACCCCTGAGGCAATCCCCAGCTGCTGTCAGATCCATCTGATGGCCAAAGATGGCGTGGAGAGCTGCAAAGAGGTGTCATAACTTCCCTTTCCCCACCTCATCCTCAGCACTGAGCTAACCACGCCGCCAGGCACTGAGCAATGGAGAACTGAGCCTGTTGTTTTTACAGTGAAAATGACTGAAAAGTGCCTGCTGGGTCACATAAACCTGGCAAAAGAACAGCTGGGGCTTTCTGCGTAAGGGATAATAGTTAAGAAACCTGAAATTCTGAGGAGGGGGGGTTATGAATCGTCAGCAGTATCTACAGTGTGAGCCCCCATTCCTGATTTTTTCACCTGTCTCTCTCTCCTTTCCAGGAGCAGCGGCAGACCCCGGGCAGGCGAATGAGCCATACTCAAAGCGTGGCTGTGAGGCTGCCCGGGGGGAGCAGCGGGGCAGTGGGACAGAGGGGGCTGCGATGTGGAGGAGGGAATAACGCAGGGATGGGGGAAAGAGCGCAGCATTGTGTGCTGGGCAGGTGCCAATTGGAAATGTAAGAGCAGATCAAACACTGGCGGGTTAATGAGAGTGCCGTTCCCTGGGCCTCTGCAAAGTGGGGAGAGCAGGGACAGGCTGGACGGCAGGCACTGAATGATATTCTGTAATTAGCTGGCAAATAGAATATGATATTTAGTGTAATTGCTCGGAAGAACGTCTCGCAGCCCCGCTGCATGCATTACGCGCTGAGCGCTGCATCCCAGCTGCCACAGCAACTTTGCTTCCCTTTGTTTCCCCTTGCCTGTCATTTCTAATCACATCGTTCCAAAATTTGATTGCATCATCTCTGAGATGTAGTTGCTAAGGTAACACCATACAGTCATTACATGCGTGAGACGAATGCGCAGCCCCCTCGGAGGACCATGCATTTGGCCACCCCTGTGCGCCCTGATCCCTTCGGCTGTCCCTTCCCAAGCAGATCTCTCCGTGTAAAAGCTGGTGAGAGGCTGCTCAGTGAGCAGGAGCAACAGGGGAACGGTCATCCAAACGTCTGACAAAAAGACTCTGACCAATGGAGCGACTCAGCATGAGAAGTGGGGCGGCCACTGTAAAGTCCAGGACTGGAGCAGTGAGCACTGCACAGTGTGCCCGGAGCACAGCTCCCTGTGCACTTTCCCTTTGCGAAGGCAGAGGCAGAACAGGCACGTGAGCATCCATACGTGTTGCACAGGTGTGACACTGCTCCGTTAGCAGCAAGGTGGAGGGTTTGGGCAGGTAATAGCAGAACAAATCCATGGTAGTGTTGAGGACATCATGGATGGGGTCTCAGCAAAGACTGGTGCAGAGCGCATGAGCAACTGGTAGGGCATCCCACAGCTCCAGCATCCCCTCTGCTGTGTAATTGGTCCCTGGGCTAGGAAGGGACAGCCAGTATGGCCATGGGTGCATGCTGACATCAAAAGCTTGGTCTCGGCATGCAGCCCGTGGGTGGAGACGTGAAGGGAGCATAATGGCTCCTGGGTACACCCTGTGTGCAGCAGGCTTTGCCTTCACCCCACTGCCCGACAGCATGGCTAATCCCTTCTCTTCCAGTGCGGGCTGCAGTCCTGCTCTGCACACCTCAGCCTTTCAGCATCCCCTCTGCACACAGCAAGGGCCATCTCTGTAGCAGAGCCAACTCCTTTCCTTTCCACCCCACTGCTGCCTTTGGAGCCAGGACAGCCGAGCTCCCAGCCCCCAACAGTGCGAGGCAGGGAGATGAAAGATATTGTTTTTCAGGTGGAATAGCTTCCGAAATGGTACATTTGCAGTCAAAGTGCTGTTTGGAATGCATATGAACCACTGCCTGCAGCAATAAGAAACAAAGACATTAAAGTTTAGATAGCAGTGTTTTTATTTTTAAGCAAATGAGTCAGTCTCCCCTCCAGCTCTGAGCTGGGGAGAGAGAAACTCGGGCACTGTGAGTTCAGCACGCCTTAACCCCACTGGGATCCTCCTGCAGGGAAAGTTCAGGCAGCCTGCTCGGTGTAATTGTGTCTGGAAAAGGTATTTAAACCAAGGTTGCTGCTTTGATACCGCTGTGCTTGGGTGGATTTTTTGTTTGTTTCCTTGGATTTTTTTTATTTTTTATTTTTTTGAGAAGAGGTTTGAGGACACTCATTGCTTCCCTTTCCCTTTCCCTTTCCCTTTCCCTTTACCTTCCTTAACCTTCCATTCCCTTCCCTTTCCTTCCCTTCCCTTCCTCCTGCTGCCTTTCCCTCTCCTGCATCCCACCTGGGGAAGGCCGAGGGGCAGCCCATTCCCCATTCCCTAACCTGAGGGTTGGATTGCAGGTTTTCCACCTGTTAATGAAGGAGGAGTGACCCAGGGAGCCAAGCCAACGTGTACCAAGGAATTCTGCACCATGACCCAGTCTGTCCCCTCAAGCAGTTTCTCTCTCCATTCTGCCTGTTTCCAAGGTTCCTATCCCTTTACCATCTGCAAGATGAAGCATTCAGCTGTTCAGAAGTGCCAGTGCTCTTGCTGTCACCTTGGGCTGCTCCTCTGAGGGCACAGCTCTCACTTTGGCATCATCCCATCTGCCCCAGACGCTGAGCACCAGCTCATGTCCTCGTGCTGAATGGGGCAGTGAGGGCTCAGCAACAGGCATGGTAAAAAGAAAAAACCCAACCTCAACTACGTGGAAAATTACAGAATTACAGTGTTACCTCTATTTATTGCTTTTTCTATGCCATATGGAAATTTATGCTAATATACAAATGAGAAATGGGCCCTGGAGCGCTGGTAGGTTCGCCATTGTGCCACCAGTGGTTGAAATGTTGGATGTTGTGATGCTTTAGGAGACCAGAGTGAGAGAAACAAATTCTGGCTCCACAAGTTGTCCAGAGACATGGCTTCATTCTTTCTTCTCAATGCAGTGCCTACTGTTCTCATGAACAAACATCCCAGAGTCCCCCGGCTGCTCCAGCGACAGCAGGATGCTCAGCCCCATCTCAGTCAGAAAACCAATATTGGCTCATTGTGTGCTTTGGCGTAAGGTTTGAAACCACAGCTCAGGTTGGATATTAGGAAAATTTTCTTCTCAGAAAGAGTGGTGCTGCAGTGGCACAGCTGCACAGGGAGTGGTGGGGTCACCATCCATGGAGGTGCTCAAGAACCTTGGGGATGTGGCACCGAGGGATGTGGTCAGTGGGCATGGTGGGGATGGACTGGATGATCTTAGAGGTCTTTTCCAACCTTAATGATTCTGTAATTCCATGTGTTCCTCAGTGACACTGAGGCTGTATGAAAATAGGGGTGGTGGCTGCAGGTAGGAGAGGAAGCCAAGGCACCAATGTGTGTTATGGCCATCTCCATCTGTTCCTTAAGGCACCAGGTGGTACAACCTGTTGTCTTTGGAGCGTATGGGGAGATAGGAGATCTCACTGCAAGCAACGTCCCCATTGTCTGAGATGAATGGAGTCAGACTGGACCAAAGGTTCACATCCAAAGTCTGAACTTTTGTGTGTTTTATGCACATACAGACGTATACATGTATATAAAAAACACGTGCCTAGCACACTTATATCCATTGAGCTACAGAAAGTGGTCCACTCACAGAATCCCATCTTCCCCTCATTTCTTTGTTTTCTTCTTCTAAGATTCAGCAGCCTTTTTTAATTGCACAGGGCAATTGTTTTTGGTTTTGGGTTAATTATTTCTTGGCCCAGCACTGGGAGGAAGGCTGGGATCTGCAGAAAGCAGGGAGAATCTGAGCAAAGTTTTCCTGGAATAAAAAGAAAAGCAAACTGTTCCTTGTGAACTAAAGCTGGAAAAATCTCCCAGCTATGCAATTTCTCTGCTTGTTAATAATTACTGGAAGTTCAAACCTCTTTGACATAAACATTACTGCTTGTGCTTTGAACATTTATAATGCTTCATATGTGCTAAGTGTTATTATTATTTCAAAAGACTCGTGTCTTGAGCAAATTGTAATTTGGATAATTGCATTCTGCTTTGCAAAATCCATCCTGCAGCTTCAGTGGAGTGTGGAATCTCCGCTGCTCCCTGGCCTGCACCAGTTTGCTGTGCTGTGGTGTGTGATTAAACATCTGCTCCCCAGTCCCGGTGGGAGCAGGGATGCATTTCAGTGGAAAGGTCAGAGTTGGTGAGGTAATGCCACTCGATAGAGGCTCTTGCAGCAGGGAAAGCAAGAGAGGTGAGGCCATAGTTGTTGGAGAAAGGATTTGCTTTTCCATGTGTGCTCACCGCTTTGGAAATTCAGGCTAACGTTGTGTAGAGCTAGCTAAGAGTTTCAGAAGAGCCCTTGGATTTAGCGTGCCTACACACACTCTCATGTTGCCTGATTGCCCTCTGGGACGGGTTGTGAAGCTGTGTGGATGAGGGTACCCCGAGAGCTCGGACTCCTCACTGTGTTTCTCTTCAAGATACCCAACCCTTCCCAATGAAGTCAACGATAGGATGGCGGTATGTAGGTTGCTCTGAAAGTAATGCTTCCCATTCATGGAGGAAAACTACATCAGATGCAAAGAGCACATTCTCAGCTGCAAAACACTCTTTTTCAATGTAGTCACTATCATTCGCTGTGCATTTTCACCAGCGATAAACAAGAGCCTGCATGGCATGCCCATCAAAACCTGCACCAGCAGAGGCGACCACTGTTTCACAGCTGCTATGGCAATGTTGGTGAAACAACACTGAATGCTCCCTGTGCCAACATCCATTGTTTGGTCTCCACCAGTGTTAAGCAAGAGTAAGTGAATGTCAATAGGTGTCATTTTTTTCTGCAGAGGAATTCAGTGACACTCCTTTGCTCCATCTGCACTGCCACATCAAATGCCATTCTGTCACACAGCCTCTCTACTGTCATCTGTCACACAGCAACAAAATGCAATAGGATATTGGTGGGAAGATCCAACCTCTACTGCCATCCCACCAACATCTACCTGTGATGTCATGGGGCAACATCACAAAACAGGAGACATCACTTTTGGAGCAGCAGCACATCCGAGGGATGCCCCGCAGTGCCCGTGAGCCGGCGCAGCAGGTGGAAAAGCAGACAGCAAAGCTTCCATCACGAAAGGTTTCTCTCCCCGGGGTTATTTCACTTGTGGTATGAGTGGAAGCAGCACGTTCCCACTTCAGTCGACAGCTCTTGGGAGGCGGCTGCTGCTCAGTGAGCGCCGGGGGACCTTTTCCAGCACAAACCATGGGTGTTGCTCACAGCTGTGCTGCAAACCCTCAGCTCCCGAACAGGGAGGAGTACGGTGTTATGTTTGTCCTTTAGCTCTGAGTAGGCTGGGAGTGGGAGCGGGAGCAGGTAGGTGGGAAATGGAATTGGATGTTTGCTTTTTATTTTTACCATCGTCGCTTGGGTCCAGAGCTCTGGAGGAGAGAAGAGATGCTACTGATAAAAGCAGGATTGGCCCTCAAGGACTCTGCGGTGGGGCAGGGCTAAGATGAGTCATCAGCCTGAATAGGGATATTAACATACTTCTGACTAGCATGTGCTAGCATGAATGCAAACTAGAATGAGTCTGACAAACCTACGAGTCATTAAGCCTCCTGTGCTCCAATGCATTACCAGTCTGCATCACTCGAGAGCTCTGATGTGGCAGATTTCTTCATCATATGCACAGGGTATTTGCAGACCAACGTATCCAGCATGCACTGGGAGAATTTTTTGCAGAGCTAATTGACTCACAGGCAATGAGCATTACTCCAGCTTGGATTGGTTTTTAGCTGGGGGTGACAGGCGTTCATAACGGGGCTGTGGATGTGTCATAGAATCACAGAATCACTGAGGTTAGAAAAGACCTCTGAGATCATCTATCCCAACCATTCACCTGCCACCAATACCGCCCACTCATGTCAGCGTGGGAGCACTCTGCACTGCAGTGGGCGTCCAGCAGCACAGGGGGATGTGCCTGTGGAGCTGATCTGTGTGTTCAGACCTCTGTTGTTGTTACCCGAAGTGGGTGACCAGCCAGAAAAACAGCCACAGACCTCAGATACACCCCAGGTGAAGTCCTCAGGTGGAAACAGATGACAGATCTTGGCATTCCCTAACATACGGCAGCACTACAATCAACCCATCTTGGGGTGCAGGTTACCTGGTGCTCTACTCAGCTGGCGGATGGCAATGAAAGCCCATGGAACCAGGAATAAATAGGGAAATATGCAAACAGACCCACACTGAATTCAATTTCTCTGCTTTTAACCAAAAACTCGTTTTTTTTTTTTCTTCTGAAAACGTGTGAAACAAAGCAGAAAATGATGATAGAAAAAACCAAGGGGAAGGGTGCAGAAGCCTACTGGAATGGAAGGAAAACCTTCATTTTCCCACCCGTGCTCTCCGGTCTATGGGGCTAACAGTCCTTCCTGTTCAGTTCAGCATTTTTGGGGATAGGAAGCGCAAACTCACTAAACACACCAAAACCTGCTATTTTATACCTTACTGCCAGCATGGATCTTAATCAACCAGAAAAACTCGAAATGACAAACAAACAAGAGACAGCTTTGCTATCTGAGGTTCATTGGCTCCCAGCGACCTTTGAAATCTGCGAGAAAGCAGAGAGAAATGTTTAGGAAATGGGAGGGTTTTCAAGGAGCTTCGCCTGTAATTTCCTCCCGTTCTGCAGTGCTCCCTCATAATGAGTGGCATCTCTTGATTGCTTTCCTGAGGTTTGCATTCATGGGAGCCAAGATGGAGCTCTGACCCCCCAGGTATAAGGTGGGACTGGGATGCATCCCACGAAGGGGAAGGCAACAAGAGGAACAGAGGCGGCCTCTCATCTTCAGCTCCAAATGTTGCCACCTGCTCCATCCAGAGCCATGACCAGAGGAGCACTGCTGGAGTGGAAGGGGCTGTTTTAACTGTGAATAAAACCAACGGAGGCCTTCTTGTGTGTGTGCTCTTCTGTTGGGAGCACAGCTGAGGAACCACTGACTGTAGGCAGAGAACAGAGGAAGGTGGACGGAGCATCAGCAAGAGATGAAACGTTCACAGCAGTGAGAAGAAGGGGCCCTAAGGGTGTTTTACTGATGTGTTTTAGTGGAGAAAAAATAAAAAGGTTTTTTCAAAGGAGAGCTCTAAGAGGTCACACGTGTATTTACAAGACTGTAGTCCACCCTGACAACCTCTGTGAACTCCCTCCACTGAAGAAAGAAAACGAAGAACTTCTGAAAAGAAAGAGAAGCTGGAAGATGGAGCACAGCCTGGAGAATGGAAACTCCCTCTCCTCCTCCCTTTGGGGTCCCTCTCTGGGACCAGTCCTCTCAACATGAAAGTAGCCCCTGCTGACATCACTGGGAGCTACTGGGAGTTACTGGGACCCAGTGAGGATGGAACCCGTCCTCCTCATGGCACAGAGATCTCCTGGCAGCACAGCAGAAGAGGAGCCCATGGATGAAGAGTGATGAAGATGAAAAAGGTCCCCATTACCCAGGAGCAGCTGGGAAGGATAATTTGCCATCTGTGCTAAGTGGTCTCACCCCAGTGCTGTCGGTCACAGCAGAATGCAGAATTGCAAAGAGTCCTCATTTGTATTTTGGGGAGGGGAGGCGAGGGAGGGGGAGGAACCATCTGTGGAAGGGCAATGGCCAGTGTGTGGCCTTGGAGGGTCACATCCAGAAGGCTTTGAGCCGGAAAGCACCCATGACACTGTGCAGCAGAGGTGCTGAGAGCAGCATGTGGCTCAGGGCGTGCAGGGCCAGCAGGTACAGGTTGGTGGTGGAAGGGTTTGCAAAGTGGATCAGACTTCTGTTGAGTTAGATGCTGTCTCAGATTCATACTGGATGGGGTCTCAGGGAACGGACTCCATTGCGCGTTCATCCATCACTGACGTTTGTACAGGCTCTCTTGAATACTCAGTGGATAATTACTTTCAGTTCGGGTAATTCAAACAGGGAGAATAAAGTAGAATCTGCTTTCAGAGTCACTTGGATGTCTTTGTGATGTGACACTCTTTAAAGTTGCCCATAAATTCCTGCAGAAAGCCCTACTGGTCTTTAATTTTTAGGTCCACCATTCAATGTCTCCCCTCATTAAACTCCCAGCCCGGACGAGCAGTGAGCAGAGGATCTTACAGCCTGAAGTTATGCACTGCAGAGCACTGGGGGTAGAATCCTGGATGGGATGTGCCACCTTTTTCTCCCTGCAATCTGACAGCACTGCAGTCCTATAACAAACCAGAGGGGAAACCAAGAAAGGTTGATAGACTCCTTCTCTCCCGGACTGTTAATTCAAATCTGGCTCTAGGCCATTAGTGTTTTCACACTATTACCTTCTAATGGCTTTTTGCTCTTGGCTCAGCTCTGCCTTGGCAAGTCGCAGCTGTGTGCATTGTTAGCTGTCGCCTCCCAGTTAGCCTCTTGCTGGGCATCTCAGTCAAGATTATGTCTCGTGTCCGTGTTATGAAAATAGGCTGTGTGTAGCAGCTGCTGTTAAATGCTGCTCCTTCCAGCACTCACCCAACAGGTGTTAGGAGCTGTGCTCCTACGGCCACGGTTGGGATCAGCTGTTCCAGCAGAAGGTGTGCTTGTAATCCATACCTTCTCACGGTGCTCCCTGGGTCACACAAAGCTGCTGACGGACCTCTGGCAGTTTTTGTAATGGAGCTCTATCTTTCAGTTCAAATGCTGGAGAACTGCAATGCAGATGCTTGCAATGTGTCGGCGTTCCACCTGGACCTACAGTTTTGTCTCTGAAATTCATACTCTACCAAATGGAAAGGAGTACAGTGCTACGTTTTCACTCTACTTCAAACAGATATGAATGCAGGGAAATCCCATGGCCCCTTAGACCAGAAGTCAAACTATGTTGCTCCTTTGGCCTTAGGACCCATGTTTCCATGGGGAGAGCTAAGCATGACCCAACCATTTCCAGAACCCTCTGCATGAGAATGGATAAGCACCAGTGGTGATGGATTGATGGCTGGACTTGGTGGTCTTAGTGGTCTTTCCAACCTTAATGGTTCTCATTCTGTGGTCAGTGTTTAGACAGCATTCAGTAGATTTAAGGCATATCTGTAGGACAGGTGGATTATGGCTCAGCTCTGCTGTCTCCTTTCTGTGCTAATTCTGAGGATAACACAGGAGGTTTCTATGTGCAGGCCCAGCTAACTGGCATGAAGTGCATTTAAAATTCAAAAACTAAATTGGAAAAAAATAACCCCTAAGAGTTCCATGGAAAATCAATTACCCAGCATGCAAGGGTGATGCTGAGAACACTGCTCCACAAAAAGGGCAAAATTCCTCGCAATTTTTAGCTATTCTTCCTGCAATTTCCCTCCCAATTCTATTGATATTTTAAGAGGCGGATGAATTTCTTTCTCTAGTTTTAAATATACTTATTAGGACGGGAGGGTGGAGACACCAAGAAAGAAAAGCCTGTTCAAGAGAATGTAACTAAGGTGATATTACTATGTGAATTACTCATTATATTTTGTTTAGAGCCATTGTTGGCTGGAATGGCTTTGAGACTGAATTGAGCTGCAGAGTCCAAGCTGATTTTACCCACTCTCATAGCCAGGGATTGAATTAGAACTGGAGAAAAGTAAAGTCTGGATGGAGGAGGGGAATCAGCTGGTGATGTGGGGCTCTGTAAATAATTACTTCCTATGCAGAATCTTTAATCAGACAGATTAGGAAACTGCATTAAAAAACATTATTTACGCTATTAAGCAATGATGCGACTCAGTGCATGCACCTCTGGCCAGCTGTGGGGAGAGTGAGGCCATCTCACTGTCCTCAGTCACATCATTTGTGGTGGAAAAGCTTCACAAGTGTGGGAAGAGAGAGATGCTTTACAGCTGCTGGAAGCACTGACTCTCCCCTGCTTTCAGTCAGTGCTGCTCCGAGATGGGCTTGAACCTGTGAGGGAGGAGCAGACAGCTCACCTCCTCAATTCCATGCCCTGATGTCCTTCTGGAGCTGCAGTGATGGACCAAAGAGTTGTGGCATCTCCACCAACACCTCACTTTCCTCTGACCAGGGCACGCTGGGGGTACGAGGCTTTCACACTCACAGCTGAGGGGTGGGCAAGGTGAGATGAGAATGTATAAAACTGCTTTGCATCAGCATTTGTGTCTTCATTCTGCTGTCCCTTGATGCAGTGCTCGAGTTTTTGTCTTTGCTCCCTTCTGCAGTAAGGCCACATCTCTCTCTTCCTCTGCATTGGCCTCAAGATCAGCTGTACATTGTTTGGTGGCTGCAGAACGGGGTGCTGCTAGCCCGGGGGGGAGGTTTGCTGTGTGATCCCACATGGGGTGGCCATGGGGAGCTGCCATCTGAGAGAAGGAAAGAGGGAGGATATTTCCTACCTCCCATTTCCCCAAATCTTCTCTCATCTGAATAAAGTGAGGGAATTAGAAGGGGATTATCTACCAACAGGAGAGGTGTAATTCATTTCTGCCACTGTCCGCATGTCAGGTTTGATTTTAATTTCAGATAATGTCAAGGTTAGATTAAAGTCCTATCATCTGGGCGGGAAAAGAGACCCATCCTTCCCACCCATCTCACTGAGCCAGCGGGACGATGACTCCCAGAACTCCCTCCTCTCCCTTTGCACACACTTATGTGTTTCTAAGGCTTCTGCATGGGAGCGTAGGACATCCCACCAAACCCAGCACATCTCATCCAATGTAGGACTTTCCACCCAATGAAGCACATCCCACTCAACGTAGGACATCACACCCAACAAAGGACATCCTTCTCAATGTAGGATAGTCCACCCAAGGTAGGGCATCCCAATCAACTACAGGACATCCCAATGCCACCCAACGTAGAGCATTCCCCCAGTGCTGGTCCAGGGCAGAAGAGCCCCCTGCCCTCCATGTGTCACCCATTCCCAGGATGCTCACATGGTGCCAGCGTGCTTCATCTATGGACAAGGAAGAGGGCTGGGAGGCACAGACAGATGTAATTAATGAACACGTGGGAGATGAGGGATGGTGGAAACAGCATACGTAGAGGGCACTGCTGTGCCTGGTCCACAAGTCCCCCTTGTGGGATGCCTACAGAGTAAGAAAGGGTTATTGACTTGGTTCTTCTGCAATCATACAGAAATTAGGAAGCGAGCATTTGCAGGTCTATGCTTTGGTTTCTTTTCCTGTTAAAGGAGTCTACCAAAGTGGAGCCATTGTGCTGGAAAGAAGATGCTCTCACATGCACTGAGATCTCTGGGCATAAGGAGTGGAAGTGCCTGTCTGTCTTCTCCCCTGAGTGAATGCAGACACAAGTAGTTCCTGCTTCTGCTCATCCAACATTTAAAGCAAAGTGCTTCTGACAAACAAGGGGGAAGGTGGACTTTATTAAAAATAAAGAAATCTCTTGAGATCTGATCAAGCACCGATAACTCCTCCTCGCCTGTACGAGGATTTTGTTCTATTTCTCAGTTATTGCAGAAGGCGGTGATGAAGAAATGCTGTTCTGGTACTGACACAATGCCACCGAGCTGTGCGGTGGATGGGTGATGCTGATGTTTATCGTGGCAATTAATGTGCTAGTGAGCTCTTTTCATTACAACTGTATTGAATCAGAGACAGAGTCAATCCAAGCAACCAGCTGGGTTTTCCCATTGAAAAAATATATACATATTGGAAATGTGATTTAAAAAATAATAACAAATAAAAGGATGGGCCTGGTGCTCAGTGTGTCCCTTCAGCCCTTTGTTCGCTCGCTCTATCATTCTCAGCTGAGATTCAGCTCTGTTTCATCCTGCCCAGCTGGTATGAGATTTTCATACCCTGCTGCAGGATTGCAGAGAAACTTGGAATCCAGCTCTACTTCTTTTCTATGCTCACTGTGCTCAGCCCTTGCTTCTGCTTGGCTCTGCACCACCCCAGAGAAGCAAGTGTGCTGCTGTGGGAGCAGGAAGTCCAGCCTGCCCTGCAGGCAGAGGATGCGGATTGTCTCTGCAGGAGATGAGATCTATGCCTCCAAGCTATGCATAAATCCAAGCTTTTCAGGATTATCAAGGTCTGACATGCCAGGGAGACCTAAAGCCTGGATTTGGGAACAGCAGGGGGTGGTTGCTGGATGCTTCACTGTGCTGGAGAGATGCTGGGTCTGCTTAGGGTGGCACTGCCTGTGTTCATGGACAGCAGCGCGTCCAGGCTCACAATAAATCTCTACAAAGGCTTGGGCTCTGTATGTGAATGTGCATACGGACAGATTCCTGTCGTATCCCAACTCACAAGGCAATGAGTGACATCACACTGCTCAGTGCCGGAGCCCACCTGGACACGTATACCTTCAAGCCAAGGTCCTGTGGGATACGGCAGTCAGAAGGCACTGATGGGTGTCCCAGGAACATCTGGCCATGAGCTGAACGTGGGTCAAGTGCTGGGGACACAACTTGGGCAAGGAGGAGAACTCAGTATGAATGAGTCCAGTAATGAGGAAAATCCACTGTGGGACAACACTATAGTTATCATTTCCGGTGTATGCAAAGATCCCTTGCATGCCAAAAATGTAGCAGCTCTCGGGGAGAAAAAACCAAACCAAACCAAACCAAACCCCTGCTTTGTCTGCACAGCCCCTGAACAAAACTGCTCTGTCTCATGGGCAAGTCATATGGGGAAACTGAGGCACGGCCAAGCACCCAAACCCCCCCATCCTCCATCATCATCGACTGGCACAGCTGCGAGAGCAGCCATACACACAGGAGCGCTGGGAAATGCTCCTATTGATCGGAAATGAATAATTATCACCCAGTCCCTGTTCCAGGGCCTCGCGGTGAGCGGAAGAGCGGAAGCACTGAGCGGGATTAATAACTACTTTTCATTACTTTTAATGCAAACTATTGATTTTAAAGTGTTGTAGGGTATGACAGTTTATTACAATAAGACAATAAAACAGACTATATGAAATAATTGAGAATAATCTCTTCCCTTTTCCTGCACGACGCGAGGACATTATGTTCTGTGCATGCGGAGACATTTATGGCAAACTCTATCCAGCAATGGCAGCTTAAGCACTCTATAAAACAGCACTTTGGAGCTGGAGTATTATAAATAATAGGCAATAAAACTGGTAAATGGGGCTTTAATTTGATTTCATTATGTCACCGAATGACAGGAAGGAGGGGCAGAGCAGTGCGGGGATGCAGAGCGTGCGGCTCCGGGAATGCTGGATGCAGGGATTGGTGCCAAAGGGATGGGCTGTGCCAAACCCAGCCCAGGAGTGGGCTCCATCCTCCTTTTGCACACTTGCTGCCCCAAATTGGCCACCATCCAGCAGCCAACATGGAGGAGCTGCTGTGCACCGTCATCACTTCCCAGCAGGAGTGCCCATGGTAGTCACCTGGGCAGGGCTGAGCGTAGTGCATAGATGGGTCCTTCCTAGCCTGGTCTAGTGGTTGGTAACCCTGCCTGAGACGGTGCGGGGGGGGGGGGGGGGGC
>PPHD01008396.1:0-21832 GCA_002909625.1 Bambusicola thoracicus | reverse complement strand
CAAGGAGTTGGAATTAGATGATCTCTAAGGCCCCTTCCAATCCAAACTATTCTATGATTATTTATTTGTCTTTTTGACTGGCTTTAAGAAAAGCTCTAAGAATACGTTTAGTTCCTCCCTCCTTCCGTCCCAGCCTCTTTCACAGATGTAAAAATCAGCGGATACAATTTTGTTAAAAGGAAGAAAAAAAAAAAGAACTCAATTTGGAGTACAGATTTGAATGGCAGCCTGGTAACAGAATATTTTGCAAGGAGTGAAAGTGAGGTTCAATAATGGGAATAAGATTTTTAAGGGTTACTATAGGGGATGCTATCAAGTCCCCATGACAATATGTGGGGGGAAAAGACATAAAATAGGAATGCTGATGAAATGGTACTGGGCAGTAGAGCCTGGTGGGTGGCTGTGGTGGGGTAATGAGCAGCAAACCTACCTCGCAGCTGCGTGGTGCAGCGTAAAGTGAGATACTGCAGTGGTCCAAAGAGAACAGAGATGCTGCTTCTGCCAATATCTCAGAACAGTGTAAACTATGCAGCAAGAACTGGCACAGCTCTCTTGTTTGGCTAGATATGGCACTGATTTATATTGGGAAGGCGTTTCATGCAGTGGGATGCTGTGGGGAGACAGTTGCTTGTGATTTACTCATTGTGCCAGACTTGCTTTGAGTTTTATTTAAAAACAAAAGCCTGCGTAGCCTCTTTTCTCTCCCTCCTCTCCTGTGCTGATCAGTGCTAAATGCTGTTTGCCACTGAGGACATTTAAACTAATTTTTCAGAAGTGCTGATGAAGCAGAACACGCTTTTACTGCCATCAGAACATCTCTCAAGCTTGCTTCCTTGATTGTGTTTGTAAAACACTGACCTTAATGAGTTCAAACCCCAAGGAACGGACGGTGCAGACGGTAGTCCCTGAGGGGCAGCCCATCTGCCTGTGCCTCTTGCAGGCCAAAATGACTTCATTACAAAGCAGCGTTCAGCTGAGTGCAGAGCAGACAGGGAAGCTCAGCCTTCCTGCATCTACTGCTTTGTTCTTGCCCCATTTGATCCCATGGTGTCTGCCAAGGTAATTGGCACGCAGGTTGTGTTCCTCCAGCTGGGAGGCTCTTTCATTACACAGCATGTTTCCAGCAAGCAGGGAAACATGGGCTTTGCATGTCAGCACATTTATGTGCTGGTGTAGGGCAGGGCTGGCTGGCTGCCTCCTGTTGGAGGGTGCGTGGAGCTGGTGACAAATATTAGATAGCAAAGGAAGAAGGGTGGGCATGGCAAGAATGCAAGGAAACTGCTCTTTTGAAAGGACATTTTTACCTGGATTGGAGGCTTTTCCCTCTCTGTCCCTCTCTCCTCCACCTTGACTGCCTGTTACCATCGCAGTCCTGCTATTGTGCCTAACTCCTGGTCTGAAACCTTTTCTGGAGCAGAGACATCTCTGTCCAGGATGCTGTGTGACTCTCTTCCCTCTTTCGTGCCGCATGCAGTAAGTTGCCAAACCTCTACACCTCATAGCAACAGCCATCAGTGTGACAGCACTGTGTGACTGACCCCTGGCCTTCGTCAGGTGGAGAGGGAGCAGTGGGTGGCTCAGCTGAAGTTTCTCCATCCTCCCCAGAGCACAACTCCTTCCAGTTCTATTTGGCCAAGGAAGCACGGGATCGATATTTTTGACTTGTCAGTATTCTGATCCAGCTCCTTTTTTTCATCCTGCTCACTCTTACTGCTCTCTCCACTGCACCTGTTTTATTTTTGATGCTCTTGATTTCCATCTCAGCTCCTCTGTGGTGTAACCTTTCCCCATCTTTAAGTTCATGGCCCTTGTTCTATGTGTTTGATACATCTTTAAGTAGCTGTACGGTTTCTTTTCCCTCCTCAGTCCCTCCAGAACTGATATCACTTGGTCAGATCACTTTTTTTTTCGTCCTATGGACTCCAGCTCCACTTCTCCATCCTTTTGTTGTAGTTAAGGTCCCTTAGTCCCAGAACTATCTTGCCGCATCCCTGTCACATCATCTGTGTGTCTTCATAAAGATCCTTTGTTCAACTGCTGTCAGCAGCTGAACGTGGTTTCAAACATGATGAACTGTTTCTGCCTGTCTGTCGTTGCTGATGCTCTGCTGGTGAATTTGGGGTATCTGAGCAAGGGGAATGCAGACTCTCATCCCTATCTCTGGTCCCAGGGAACTGGTTTGATAAGAGATGGACGTGGGAATTATGTACTGGATTAAGTACAAACACCATGACCACAGACCTTTTCATTGCTTGCAACAGAAGGGAGCTCTGGAGGCTCTCCAGGCTACCCTCCTAGATCAGAGCATGGCCAAGGCCACATTAGGGCTGTGTCCATTTGGATTTTCAATATCTCCAAGAAAAGGGACTCCACAAACTCTTTGGCAACCTGTTGTAGCGTTCAGTTAACCTTACAGCATGAAAAAAAACAGTAACTTTGTTTGGATGGATTTCCCTGTGTTTCAGTTTGAGCACTCTGCCTCTTGTCCTGACTCCGAGCACTACAGAGATGAGTTTTGCTCTCTCTCCTTTACTTGTCCCATCAGGTATTTATGCCCATTGATGAGTTCCCTCTGAGCTTTCTGTCCTCTAGGCTAAACAATCACATCTCTCTCAGCCTCTCCTCATACACCAATACCTTAATTACCATCATACCCCTTTACTGGGGTTGTTCTGATGCGCCCACATCTCTCCTGTCCCGGGGAGCCCAGAACCGGCTGAGCGCTTTGGATGTGTCTCACCAGAGCTGAGCAGAAGGGAAGGACCATCCATCCCTCCTGCAGCCCAGGATGCTGTTGGCCCACTCTGCCATAGGGAGAGCCACATGGCTGGCTCATGTCCAACTTGTCTAAGAAATCTGTGGTGTTCCCTGAGTGCTTCAGCGTTTTTCCACTTAATTTGTATCATTAGTGTTTCATCTGGCTGCTGGGATAACTGCAGAGCCATCTCTGTTTGTGTTAGATTGTTCCAGTTTACACTGAGTATTATCAGATTGAAATTTGATGTGAAATGGGCAAAAGCTGATTGAAGGGCCAAGGCAATTCTCTCCCTCATCATCTTCCAGAATAAGCACTGCTGTTGTAAGCTCAAAAACACCTGTGAATGAAAGAATGTTCTTCAATTGTTGGATGACTTCCAGCATCTATCTGTGGGGAGGATAATCTTTCTGTGAAGAAGAGATGGAAGCCTGTGCGTGTGTACAAGAATGGCATTAAACTGAGCCACCCTTCTACTCACATTTGTTAATAATCCATTGCATATGTTTTGGAGACTTAGAGGCCCAGTGTGAATTTCTACTCGGGTAAAGGAGCCTCTCACAATACGGTTTTTGGGCCTTAGAGACGAGCAAATCTTGCTCAAATATTTTGAATCATTGATGGATATTTGTTCCCAGCTTTAATTGTTCCAGCCTCATTTTTATCCTAGTGACTTCTGCTTGTGCCAGCAGGGTGAGATAGTGCCATGTCCCTATCAGAACCAAAATGCCTTAGCACAGCTCGCAGCCTCCTGGGCTTCTCTGGGAGCAAGGTTGGTGCTCTGCACAGTGATAGGATCAGAGGACAACTTGCCTCTGAAGCAGCAGAAAGGGCTTCCCAAGCTCCTTCAGAGACCTGTCTGCTCACTCGCTGTGAGTATAAGCAGTTTCCATAAGCAACGTTTCAGAACTGCAGCCTCTTCAGCAATCCCCCCTCTCTCCTGTCATCACTGATAACTGACTGAGCAGCAGATGTGGAAACAACTCCCTAACCTTTCTCCTGCCCGTGGCAGTCCTCAGGCACTCTCATGTCCCCCCTTCCTCCCACGTCACCAGAAAAAGCCTATTTTGTGCTCAAATAAGAAAAAAAATCCCACCCAGTGACATAAAAGTTGCTTTGCTGTGGAGGGTCAGCAGTAGGTGGATTACACCCTGGAAATCCCCTGGCAGTTCTTAGAAAATAGGATTTAAATCTTTGTATAAAAGCAACTTTTATTAAGCAAACTGCTATCCAGTTGGCTCCCCGGAGTGCTGAGCTAGGTGAATTTAGGAAGCTCTTAGCTGGGAAATTGGAGGGACATGGTTATCTGTCACAGACTAAAAACCCTGTCTGCATCCCCGAGGATGATGCTTCCATACAGATGCAGGAAATAATCCTTGTGTAGTCAAAGCAATGAAGAAAGTGTCTTCCAAGTGACAATATTTCCATTTAAAATCAAAAGAAAAGTCCCCAAGTCTCTTGGATGATCAGTGAGGAGTTTTTGATGCCTTTAAACACAGAAGCTTTCTGTACATACCTGTGTGATGGTTTTATATGTGCTGATTGCTTTCCATACAGCTGGCAGTAGCATTTCACAGGCTGGTTTGAGAACAAAATGGGCAACAGCCTTATTTCTGAGAGCAACGCTGAAGGAAGGCACGTCCAATGCACTGGGGAGCACAGAACAAATGTCTGTGGATGGATGAGTGCACAGAGCTGCTTGGGAAGACCCTGTGAACATGGCCTTTGGGCTTAGTTTGGGCTGTCTGTGCTCCTAGGGGCAGTGTAAGGTGTCTGAAGGTTGCTGTCTTTTCTGCCAGCTGTCAATAGCTTCTGGCCTCTCTGGAGACCTGATGTCCCTGGGGTATGGCACGCTTGGCCCTGTTTGCATGATGTTAAATACATGGATTATGGCACTGGGAGCTGCTGTGTTGGTGTAAATCTAATCGGAGATCCTCTTTGATGGTTATGTTTTCTTAGTGGAGCTGGGCGCTGTTTGTAAAGTCAGGTGAACTGGCCCTGGGAAGATGCAGTGTCATTGTTAATGGCAGAAGAGAACTGAGGCTTCTCCAGAACTGGATCCCAAGTACAGACGAAAGATATCTGAGATAGGCAGATGAATCCTGGCTGCAGGAATAAAGTAGTTCTTTCTTCCTAACTGAACTTGATTTCTTCCTTTGTGATTTTTGGGTCTCCTTGGCCTTGTTCAGAGGGAAGGACACTGTGGAGAGACCAGAGCCCACTGATGGGCGTACTTCATTGCATGGCTGCAGGGACTCCAGGACAACACTGACACCACAGCAGTGCTGCAGTCACCTCCTTTCTGTTGTGCAATGAAAGCAGACAGGGGCCACGTGGGTCATGAGTGTATCTCTGGGTTGCAGGGGAGGTGTGCTCTGGATGGTTTCCTGAGAGGCTTGACCTTGAATCAGGTAGCTGGGAAGGACCTGGTTGACCTCTGATTTGGAGTCTGGGGCCAGTTGGGCAGACAAGCTTGGTTCTGGCAGCTGGGAAATGCCCTTCATTCACTCAGCTCAGAGACAGTCAGGGGTGCCCTCTCTCCTTGCATCCACACACAGGCAAGGCTCAGTGGATCTGCATGGGGCTCAGCCTGTATTGCTTTCCCTGCTGGCCCCCCCGTGTGCCCTCACAGCCATCAAAGCTTGCAGGCAATAACTGCGTGTTAGCACCTCCAGCAGAGGCTGAATATTGTCCTTAGTGTTGAAAGATGTGTAGCAGGTGACTTTTGAGTTAATGAGACCTTCAGATGCAAGCCTTCTGAGCAAAGATTATATACCCCCTTCTTCCTTTCTCTTCCTCGTCTCCCAGCGCTCCCTTATTCCTATTTCAGGTGCTTCTGCTTCTGGAACAGCATTTATCATTTCTCCATCTTTGACGGCAGAGTTTTTTCCTCCCCTGCTCTCTCATTTTATCTTGCCCAAGGGGTCTGTGCTACCTTTTATTAGCTGACACTTCACTTCTGTAGATGGAAATGACACTAATGGAATGTGGCTGAGGCTTTATTACAGAAATGCTGTTTGCCCTGCACAAGCAAACCTCCAAATAATCCCACAGGAAAGGAATACACCTTGAATGCAGGTGTGAGAGCTGCAGACAAAGAAGACAGGAGTTAAGAAGATGAGGTGCTGATGAGGTACAGTTCTCTATTTGGCTGTCACTCCCCCCATTGCTAGGGCTTCTTGCCTAAAAGCTATGCCAGTAAAATAGCTATGAGGGATGGTGGATGCTATTCTGGAAGCTTTGGGGTTGCTTCTGCCTGTTACCATAGGACTTTCAAGATGAAGGCGTGTTTCACCCAACCTGCCTTTGTCGAACAAGGAGACAGGGCAGCAGCTTTTTGCTTTTCCTGAGTTTGAAAACCTGTGTGTGACTTTCTGGGAGGAAAGCACTGCTGTGTCCCTTCTCTTCCCAATGTTAACAAGATTGTGGTGTCCCTCTGCACAATGAGAAGGAAACGATAGCAATTGCAAAGAACCCCTGGGTACCATTCTTGAATCTTACCTCTTGGCTGAGTTCAACTCTAAGCCCAAGGACGTAATGATAACCAAATTATGGCAGAGATAAAATGCTCAGAGAGCCAGAAATCAAGCATCTGGTAAGGGAGGATGGCAGCTGGCTGGGAAGAGTAGGGGTATGAGGGAGGTGACATTCACTGAGCAGCAGCCTCTGTGGCTGTTTTTCCATGTTATTGATGCTTGCTTTTCCCTCCCTCTTTTATTTTCATGGTGTGTCTGTTACATCTATGGCTCATTAGGCAACAAGATGCTAATGCTGTCTGTAAGGCTGCAGGATAGACGCCCTCCCCCTCCTCTATTCTTCCGTGCTTTAAAAACTATATATATAAGCTTTGTTTTGATTCCATGCCATCATCTTCCACTGTATCCCTTCGTTCATAGTGTGGCACAAATGAGAATCAGTTCAGGAGTTGGGAGCTTTTTGTTCTTTCCCCCTCGTGTAAGGAGTTTTTCCTACGTCTTTAAACAACTAACCCTATTTTAACAAAAATGAGTTACGTATGTTAAGAGAGATGGGGGATGATGCTAGCAGCAGTAGCCTGTGTACTGGCCAGTTTCAATGGGGATGCTCTAGATGTGGAACAAGAGTTATTTAATTCAATGAATTAAAGTATTGTAGATGCCATGTAAGTGGAAACTTTTAGGCCAGTCTACAGGAAACAAACAAAAACAACCCAAAAGGCAACGTGGGCAGTCTGCAGTTGGTGCTCACCGTTCTCTTGTTGACTCCCAGAATGGTTGACTTTTGATGCAGAAAATTTTTGTCAGAAATATTTTTTGGGCTAACTCATCATGGGAGCCACCGGATCAAATGGTTATGCAGGAGATCATCAAGCACTGCTATGCTTCACCTTCCCCAAAAGTTCCTTCTTGTTGGCAGAGAGGCACAGGAATTGTTTGAAGTTTTCAAATCCTTACAACTGAGAAGGAACAAAGTTCTGTACGGGAGCACAAGTCAAATGGCTCCCTTGTTCTGAAAAAGAAAATGAATGGCAGGTATGACAGTAGTCTTCAAACTCATGAACAGGAGTTGCAGCAAGGAGGGTAGGTACCATCCCTCATTTCTGCTAGGTACAGGACAATTAGAAATGAACTGAAATGGAAGGAAGCAAGGAACACAGTAGTTAGCAGGAAAACTCATATTGTGGGACCAGCTCTGGAGCTCAGCATCCAGCAGTGTTGTGCCATCATCTCCACAAATCTTTAAAGTCAGTTTAAGAACCGTCTGTCTCAGCGTTCTGTCTTACAGCGGTGTAGTCTTTGTCTAAAGCAGTCTTTCTGGCTCCAGTCCATGTGATGCCAACCTCCCCAAAACTAACTTATTTTGGAGGTAATCCACTGCCAAACGTCTTCATCTGTCAGTGACCTCGATCCTTCGCAATGCAGCTACCATCCAACAGAGGAATTACCTGTAGGTACATGTGTGCAGTCACCCACGCACATCCAAAATTTATGGGCCTTTGATCGTAGATGAGAATTTTATTTATTGCACAACCTTTCTTTCTTCCTCCACCAAAGCACTTAAGGGTGTTGTACATCATCATAATAAAACACATTCCATTAAAATACTGCCTCTCTAGAAAACCAGGTGGGGAAAGTGCAGACAAGGTAAGAAAACAAAGGGGAAAAGGAGAAAATGGACAGTTTTCATTTTTTCCTTCTTTTTATTTTTTTTCCTTTTTTTTTCCATTTCTCTTTTTTTTTTTTTTAAATCTTTCATGGATAAAGATCTTTCACATTCTGTTCTTGGAGCCACTCTTGTTGTTAATAGCGCACCTCCTTAGAGCATTATGTCTTTGTGCTTCTTGCTTAGTCTCCAAAACCAACAGGCATCTTAGTCTCATCTCCGTTCTTCTCCAGATATGTTTCTCCCCAAAGCCCAGCACCGTCCTCTTGGTTATTTTTGGTGGCCAAACTTGGCTGCCCTGTGGCAGGGCTGCGTGTCTATGGCTGTACCCACAGCACTAGGCAATGCTTGTTCATTGTGCGGTCATGAAGAGACATAAGGGAATGTGCTGACCTTGTTATAATTAATTGATAGTAGGGTAATGGTTCTGTGTGACGCATTAGATACAGAAAAGGGATCCAGCACTTCTACATTTAAGGTAATTGAAATTCTGAGACATTTATTATTTTGGGCACTGTACAGTACCTTGGATTTTTAAATGCTAATTTAATTCAGATGTTTACAGGAAGAAAACAAGAGGCTGAAGAACAAGGGAGGCTCAAGGAAGAGCCTTACTATTATATGCTGACCCTTGCCTGAAGGTGAGGGAGAGACCTGGGGATTTAGTGCTGAATCAGTGAGCCATAGGCCTGTCTTAAGCATTGGTATGAGCTGGCCAAAAGCTGCTCAGGCTGCAAATGTTCTTGCAGAACATTTCCTGAGGCTCATTTGAGCTTGCAGCTACATTTTGGCTGCCTCTGTCACAATGCTAAGGGCAATCCCTGGTGTGGCTGCCGCATCCCATGTGCTGAAAGCACAGCTCGGCAAACTCTCCCATAGCATCTTGGAACCTTGCAGGGCGTATGCAGGTGAGCAAAGCAATTTTCTGTGAGAACGGCTTTACCAGTTGAGTGCTCCGGATGGTAACAACCTGTCATTACGGGCCTCACCTGTTATTTGTCTATATAGCAGCTTGCACAATTAAGGGGATAGGTATGTAATAACCAACCAGCTAAGTAAAGGGATCAGAAACCGGGATAATAAAATCCATTTCCCTCAGCTGCTCTGGTACAGCAGTGCCCCAGCAGGAGCATTTGCTGCACGCACACAAAAAGGAACCACATTAATTTTCACCCTATTATTTTCAAACAAGCGGAAAAACAGCTACTTGCTTCACCCGTCTCCTCCCACTCGTGTGAGGAAAAATAAAACAAATCCAGAGGAAATAGAAGAAAGAGCTAAAAACCTTGAAAGCCCTGTGGATGTCTCGGCGGTCTGTTTCGTTCCCTTCTCTAAGCTTTAAGTGGCCTTCCAGTAACAAATATCAGAACTATCAGAGCTTCTTGCAGCATATGGCAGCTGCTTAGTTTTGATGTTTTGATGATGACTTTTATGTCCCCATATGGAAGAGATCCACAGGCTTGAAGGGAGAGTGAGCTCTTTGCTGTTGAGCTGTGGAACCCACTCATAGATGATAATGAGGAACATATTATTTATATATAGCCTCAGGAAATATTTTTTTTAGATTGGTTTCAGTAATGCTATGGAGTCTTTGGCTGGAATTTTGGAGGTATCTTTACGCAACATCATGTTGTTTTGGGTCTAGAGGGTTATAAGGATGTGATGGTTGTGCCTCTGTTCTATTCCATGGGGATGACCTGTAGCAGGCCAGAGAAATGAAGATGTAAGAAGGGAGGAAAAAATAAAGAGCTACAGAATAGAGAACAGAGACGTTTACCCCTGACCTTCACAGTTTGCTAGGTACATTGTGACTCCTGGTGAGAATGAGTGTGAATTTGCTTGGATGGAAGAAGAGGAAAAGTTGACTGATTTACCAAGAGGGGAGAATTCAAGTTTCTAACTTGAGGAACTGCCTGCATCAGGAGCCTAGGCTTCGGGCATACTTGTATTGATCTCAGGAGGTGTCTTTCTCCATTAGCTATAGGGGGAAGAAAAGTCTTTTGCTTATAACCCGAGTGCACAGAGGAGCTCTACCAAAGTTTTATTCTTTAACTTTTGTTTCTGTCTCTTCTTTTTATTTCCTTCGATCCTTTAAAGCATAATCAAGGGACTGCTTGATTCTCCTCCGGCTGGCATGTTTCATTTCTAATTAGAGAGTCTTCTGTTTCCAGCTGCCACAGAGCAGATTAAAAATCTCAGCCTCGAAATGAAAGTGGTGGTAAAGGCGGCGGTGTGCTGTCAGATGTGTGCTCACTGCCTTTCAGGGCTGGCTGGGAACATCAGAGGGAAAACAACCTAAGTAGCAGTGTTGTGGTGCCCTTGGTGGGCTGTGCAGGACAGAGCTTTGGCCAGAGCCATTGGCACAGAGGGGCGACAAAACAAGTTTTGCTCCATTGCTTCCTTCCTACTTCATTCACGTTTTCTAAGTGGGACTCCCACATACTTCCTACAGGCGAGATGTTTCGGTATTTCATGGTTAGTTTTGCCTTAGAATGAGACTGACAGTCATTTTTACTCTGATAGCATGCCACTGTAGCCTCTATTAAATTGGTGTTATCATTCCAAAGCTGCAATTCTGCTTTCTCTACACTGATAAAAATCCTCACTGAAGTCAGTGCATGCACCTCAAATTTTTCAGGCACTTATTAAGCAATTCCTGTCAATAATATTTATGGGTTTATAAAATGCAGCAAAGAGTACCATTTCCTTTTAGTCATAATCTGCCTCTCCCAAGCCACAAGATAAGAAGTCAAGGACGAAGAGACAGATAGTCTGAAGCCTGGCTCCATCAGCGCATCTGTACGAAGTGTTCTCACTCCTGCCCAGGAATGACAGTCCAATTTCACGAATCCAAAGTCTGACACCTCCCACCGGTGTCACACCGCTTGTTGTTTCTCTCCTTTTGATTTCTCTTTGAAAATCTCAGTTCATTTCATGGTCAGATAACCCCCTCCTCGATCCCCACTGTTCATCAGAGCCCTTCACAACCTGGCAGTGGATGAAAGGGCTGTATAGCTAATTTATGGGAAATCAGTAATTGAATCTTGGCTTCTCTCGTAAATCATATCACCCGGCTATCAAACAGCTGTGAGCAGAGTAACGTATTCCAAAACCTGCATAATTGATGACTTCTTTGCAATAGTCCAGCACACATGACTGGTGATTTTACTTAGGCTTATTTCTTCCTCCCAACAATGTTTTGAAGTTGCCTTCAATGAGGAAAGCTCAGCTCTCTGATATGAGTGGCCAAAGCCATTAAAGAGAAGATGCTGATAAAAGGAGAATGTAATCCAAATTGATGGGCAAACTGAAGAATCCATCTTGCTTTTTCTTAAAGGGATTGGGAATGATAAAAGCACCTGAGGAGGGAAGCTGTATCTCTGTGGTTAGGTTGTGCTTATGGACTGGAGAAGTGCTGATGGAAATGGGGCTGTTGTGAGCAGAGCAAGTTACATATGGGCTCCTGCCAGTAACATGCATACCTCATGCACCTCAGGGCTCTTGATGAGGCATTAGCTGAGCAAAGCCTGAAAGTGCATGCTCACCAGTTGTGGGCTGAGGCCAAGTGCTAACGGAGTGCTTGAACATATTCTGTCTAGGGCCTGATGTGTGTTTGAACACCAGTATCTGCAGGGGCAGCCTGTGCATGTTTGCTGCATCCCTCTATCCTAGACGCTGCTGGAGCCCTGGTGAGGCCAGGACCTGAATGTCTTGTGCTGAGCAGATGTACACATCTGGCAGTATTCCACTGGATGTGATCCTTTAGGAAGTTACCGCTGAAGTGGGTTTGGGGTTCGCCCTGCAACCCCAATGGCCCCACACTGCCAGGCAAATGGCTACTATGGCGAGAACTTTACTGCTGCTTCATTGCAAGGGAGAAAAGAGCTTTGTACAATGCTTTACAGCTGAGCGTGTAATGGTGTCTGCAGCTGTCCTAAAATCCTGCAGGCTGCCTTGAGCACTGGAGCTGCTGCAGAAAGCGATGCTCTGCTGTGGCAGAAAAGAGGTTCTATAAGCCAGGGCCAAAGCGCAGCCTCAGTGACGTGTGGCTTTTCCTATCCCTTTAACAAAGGTGCTTGCTGAGACACGGTGGAAACGTATGGCAGATCTATAGGATCCAGAGAGACGTGGTAATGCAGTGCTTGGTGTACGCTGCTGTTAACTGGATGCTTGCTGAAGTCTGTAGTAATGCTGGTTAGACACAGTGAAGCCTGCATAAATTTCTTCCTGAGGGAAAAGTGATTTTGCATTTTGGTTATCCCAGTTTGCAATCTACAGGCTCCTCAGCACTGTTGATCTCAGGTCCATTTATCTTAGAGGGTCCTTTCAGGCTGTTCCTACGTTCATGTTTTAGCTTAGTCCAGAGTTGTGCTTTGGAAGGACTTCTTGTTGGTCCCCTCCTATGTGCTTTGTTTTGCACCATGGAGGGGTCAGCGAGGGAGGGGGGAAGTAATGACATTCCACTGTTGGGAATTAGGAGACTTTATTGCAGGGAAACGTGGCTTTGTCCCAGTCAGAGCTGCAACCTTTGATGAAGATCAGTTTAAAGAAACAACAACAACAAAAAGAAACATTGGCCGATAGTTTTATGAAGCATTAAGCAAAAGCAGCTCCCAACCCAAAGAGTCTGACGTAGCCGTAATTAAGCCCAAAGTCACATGGGGTTCCACTCTGTGCTGTGAGATCTTGGACCAGGATGCAGCTGCAGCATCTCAGCTCTGCACCTCTGCCACAGTCTGTTCCACTAGCTCCCATACGTGTCCTTGCTCTTTAACATTTGCCCACTCTTCACGTGTATTCTCAGTTCATTGGCACTATCTTCATAGAACAGAAAGTGAAAATCAGAAAGATGCTCTGAGGTTTGAGGCTCTGTCCCAATGTTTGTTAAATTGAAGTGATTTTGCAAAAATTTTTTTGCCTGAGTCTAAAACAAGAGAAGTCCCCAAGAGGGAAAAAGACTTTCAAATTCTGCCACCACTGTAGAATTTATATGCTCTGCATGTTAAATTTTGGTTTTAGCTCTTGCTTTCATTGCAGTGAAGTCGTACAGAGATTTTTTGTTCCTCACAGCCATTGGGAAGCATTGGTTTCATCACTCTCTCGAGTGCCACTGCAGAGCTGTCCTCATTTGGGACTCTCTACTTCAGGAGAAACCGGCACAAGTTTGCTGCCCTCCGCTCCCCAGGGAGCAGCCCCATGGCCTGCCTTCACCTCGCAGCACCGCACGGAAGCAGGAGGCCAACCTTAGCAAAGGCATCTTAGCGAAACAAGGTGACTCAACAGAAACAAATGAAGCAGAAAACACCAAGTGACGTGCTGTGGGCAGCTTGTGCACATTGGTGGGAGCTTCAGTAGCTTTAATGTCATCCTTCAAGGCTTTCAGGGGGAGAGATGGGGAGGGTTTGAACTGCAGTAACAAGGGGGAACACCATGTTTCCAGAGAAGAGGGAAACCAGAGATTCTCCTGTCATCACACACCGCTGCTGAGTGGTGAGGAGCAGTGGTGAGCTGCTCCCTGCTGCTAACGGCATGGCTGTGCTATGCAGGGGAAGCCGCAGTGTGCAGAGCAGGTGGGGACCTGGAGATAGGGGGAAGGCACAAGCTGGGCTACCTTCGATGTCTCAGACCCTCCCTGAAAAATTAGGTAGAGTCTCATGCTGGTTTATGTCATTATAATAATTAGATATAAAATCATTAATAACCTGGGCTTAATTACAACCTATTTTCTTTGATTGCAGTCTAGTGTAAAAGATTTCAATTAAGGTTCATTACACAGAAAATCTGTAGTGTATTATTTCACTCTTAAGATCACCCAGAACAAATAGAAGATGTACAGATGCTAAGTTTCTTTCGAGGGCTGTATTTCTAATTAATTTCAGCTTCTGAAACAATTAGCAGATTTACTTGTAGCATCTCATGAAATTCATGCTCATTTCTAGAGGGGCAATGCTGGGAGCTCGGGCAAGATAGGCTGCACTTCTTCTGCACTGATGGGAGCCAAAATCTTGTGTTGGCTGCAGTGTGGAGCTCAGCTTGCATGGAGGACCTGTGGCCCCCACCATGGCAAAGAGCCCCCGTCCCGTGGGCAGCAGAGGGGGCATCTCTGCCTCACCAGCCCTGTATTGCCTTGAGCAGACTATTTAATCTACCAGTGCTTCTCCTCCCCATTGATGGAAATTGTTTTTTTCTGTAGCAATGCGTGGATTGGGCTTCAGAGAGTAAATCCTGAACGATCGTTTTCCTTTCAGCCCTACTGAGGCTGTTGGGCGAAGTGCTGTAGGGATACAGGTGCACGGGGAAAAGGCAGAGCCATTTGCCTCATACGATGAGGAAAAACAATGAAAATTCTCTGGCATCAATGACAGCACATAGTTCTGATGAACTGTATCTGTAGCTTCATACCTTTTGGGATTTGAAGTGCTGAGTGCCACAGACTAGTGTTGGAGACCAGCAGTTTACTACCACACTTGATGATAACCTTAATGGATAATACTTGTGAGCTGAGGAATGATTTGGAAGGTGCTTATTACTTGTAAAACATTTTAATGTTTCAATTGATGCATGTCATGGCTTTCTGGACAATATAGGATCTCCTGCAGCTTGTTGCTTGCAGCATAATGCTTAGCAATAGTGTTCCTCCGTGGTATGAGCCTTATAAGTCTTGGCTCTTGTGTCTTCTGTTGTGTCACTTGGAGAAAAATCCTGCAGTTCATGGCCATTTACTTGCCCTTGTGTCAAATTAGGGGAGGAAATAAGGGGCTGACGCAGCTCTGACAAAGGAAGAAATGTTGCATGGTGCTCCCAAATGGAGGACCAGATTGGCGTTCTCAGCAGAGCCCCACGATACTCCTGTGTGCTGGGGGTGGCTGATGTGGACCAGGCTGGGTTTGGTGAATGGTCCCCAGGCAAAACCTGAGGCTGGGTTTAGGGCTTTAATAGAAACCTTGAAACTGCTGCTCCGGCGTGGCTCAGACTGAGTCAGGTGGTGCTTGGTGGTAAGAAACCATTGGAAATTGTGCTCTAAAGAGTGAAAAGAAATCCAAGAGATTGGGAAATCTCTGGCACTTACAGTCAGACAAGGAGTGGGTTCTTCCCTTTTGAAGCCTACTCCTCCCTTCTCAAATTTAACCCGTGCATTGAGTCAGCTCTGTCTGCCCAGTGTCTCATCCATCAGCAGCAGTCTGGCTGGCTGTGCTGTCATCTGAGTGGCACAACATCTGTATGGTATGTTCCACAGGGGCTGCAGCTTAATCCCCAGCCCCAGCTGGCCTGATTTTCTGCAGCACCTAAATGCAGGTTTGAATCTGACCAAGCCTAATTAGTTTTTCAGCCTGGCATGGCCTGGCTCAGGCTCAGTGTCTGCTATACAGGCCTCGGTGACTCAAACCACTCAGTTTAAACCCAGCTACTGAAAAAATAAGAAATGCAGATTTGTGGTCTCTGAGCTGTCCTCTAGCCCTCTGCTGTTCTCTTCCTGTTTTACAGCCTCCTTTGCTCCATTCCTGGCTCCGTTAGGTTTCCTGCCTCCCTTGGCTACCTGTCTCCTATATAGGTCTCTCCAGTCCCTACTGCTGTTACTTGCAGAGATTTCCTATTTTGGCTCACCGTACATCTTTAAACTCCCCCACCGGAAGGCCCACCAATGACTGTTTGTCTTCCTGCTCTCTGCTGGGTATTGTTCTCAGGAAAAAAAAAAATAGGAGAGAAATTAAAATCATTAAGAAAGTCTCTTTTGGTGCAGGATGACATTTTCAAAAGCACCTCAAGCAATGAGACAGCTGCACCTTACGGTTTTCCATTTTCCTAAATGATTTGCCTACCTCGTTCTCTCAGCTACCTCTGAAAATGTTGCACATTTAAACTGACAGCAGCTGCTTGCAGGCAGAAACGCTTCAGCCAGTAGTGCTCTGTGCAGGGAACACAGCAGTCCTTGGGCAGACAGTGAGCTGGCTCCCAACGAAACCAAGGAGCCTGGATATTGCTCTAATAGCACGTCAGGTTTACTTTGTCACAGATTGTTTCCCTTCCCCTTCCAATGCACGGTGCACAGTAGCCCATGCTTCTCTGGGTCTGTTTTCAGTTCCTTGCTTCTGAATGATGTAGGATTTAACAGCCAAGGTGGCTGGAGGAAATGCTGGAGAGGGTAACTCTGGCTGGGATCCTCCCCATTGAGGACAGTTTGTCTATGAAAGCCCCAGGGAGAGCTGCAGGTGATGGATGAGGTGCATGCTGGCAGAAGGCGAGCTTGCCTGTGTGCCTTCCTAGTTCATTAATTTGCTAAAGGCATCAATCTGTGCTCTGGCTTGGTGGTAGAGTAAAAGCAGAGTTCTGTCTCCGCATGCGCAGCCATGTCCTATGTGATCTGGCTTTCCTCCTCTGTAAACAATTGCTGTCGTGTAAACTGGGAGCATGTCTGTCTTGAATCAAAGAGCAACACACTGCTTGGAGGTATGTGAACAGAAGACTGCTGTGGTTTGCAGACTGTGCTGTCCAAGAACTCCTGTAGTGGGCTGGGATGTGTGGTGTGTCCTCCAGAGAATGGCAGAGTAATGAGAGATAGGGGCTCTACAGGAATCTGGGAGAGAGTGAGTGCCAAAGATGGGCTTGAGTCAAGTGCTCTTACAGTCCGGAGATGGATGAGAGTCCACCATTTGGGGAGTCCTAGCATAACTGTGTGCAAAGTTAGTGTTATTTTATACTCCCTTAAGATATTTGCTGTGGTCATTACACCTACTCTGAGAATCATGGGATTCATAACAGACCAGTTAGGAGTCTGTATCGTATTTTCTCTCTGAATAGCAACTCTTTGTACTGGACTCCTGCATATACCTGATTTTGGCCTCTTTTGTATCAGTTTCACATTACTGCAGCCACAGTGACATCCATTATAATCCTTCACATTTATCACAACCTACTGTAGGAATAGGGCAGCAGCTTTTTTTATCTAGTGATACATATTTATGTTCTGCAACGGCGTCTTGCTGTAGGATACCCAACCCAAGATGAATTGTGAGTCTCTTCTTCCCAACTCAGGAAATTACCATCTACAAGGGCACCCTGTCAAAAGGAGGGAGAGAGTTTACACTGATATGCAAGTTACATTTAAGAAGAACTGAAAATCTCAGGCAGCATAAGGCAAACTCTAGAACAAGCTGTCAGAACAGTGCAACCTTTAATATTCGTATATCTATTCAGGATGCATCGCTGCATAATGCGTATTGCAGGCATCAGATACACATGTTTAGCACTTAGAAACAGTAAAATAACTTGTTAAAGCTAAAATGGAAATTATGAGATTGATTTACCTGGGCTCTTCTGGTTGCTTTATGCCAGACTGGTGATATGAAGGAGGCATAAACCTCATATAGCTGGCTGAGTAAATTGGATTAATGTCTTGCTCTCCTTTCTGGAAAGGTCTAAAGCAGACAAAATGTACCCTGAGCCTGTAACTTCTTTTCCTGTACGTTTGTTGCAGCCTTCCTCTGCGGCAGGTTTTATGATCTTTCTGGTTTAGGAAAGACATTTTAGCACCAGTTTGTCCTCCTTCATTGGAGGAGCACTGCAATAGGCTGACAGCTGTGAGAAGCCCACCATCACACATTCACCACCATCCACTCCTTCCTTCCCTGCAGAGCAGCAGGGCATATGAAACAGCTGTGTTCTGTGGGCCTGTGGTTGGGTGGTGGTGTTATGTGCTCAGGTGGGGTTTCCATGATATGTATGTTTTATGCTGGCTGACTGCATGGAACTATTTCACTCTGTGCATAAAAATAAGTATCCTCATGCATATTTTTATCTCTAAGTACTCTTTCTGAGAAGGTAAAGATGGAGCTTAGTGCAATTTGCTGCGATTGTGCTTTGCTGTTCTTCATCATAGGTCCATTCAGTAGTTTCTTTTCATCTTTCTAACCCTGCTGAAGTTCTGGGTAAATAACTCCTCAAATTTAAGAGGCTTTGCTAAGGGGAAACTGTTCAGTTCACTTCTTGGTCCACTCAACATGATGCTGTCTTTCATAAAGCCTCAGTATACATTTCATGAGCATTCTCAGGTTCCTGTAGGGTTACCTGAAGCTTGCATTGGCAGACCCATAGGCAGGAAATGCATCCAGTTCTCTCATAATGAAAGCAACTGCTGATACCAAAACCAGGTAGGCTGCTGTTTTACCGCTGGATCTTTTGAAGGTATGGACTCCACACCCAAAATCTAGTTGGAAAAGCATTGGGTGTCTGCTTCAACAGCTCTCTGAGTCATGGTGGAAGCAGTAAGGAAACATCTCCGCACTGGACCAGCTGTGCTATTAGTGAGCAGGCGGAGAGTGTGAATTCCCAAAAATATTTGCAGTTGATGGGTTGCTTTTCCTGGCACCCGTTGTGGACTGAAGCATTTGTTAAATTTAGTTGGACCAGAGGATCTGAGCAGGTGCACTGTGGGAGGGAAAGCTGAGAAGAAAGCAATGCCGCAGGCATCTTCCTCTCTCCTCGCTCTGATGCAGTCCTCATTGTTAGAAATATGGGGGCTCCTTTTGGCTGGCAGATTAGGAAGAAATGGGTTAGCTGAAATAGGATGATTATGTTAAGTGAGATGTTCATGTCTTTTGGGGCTCAGCATAAGTCTGATGATTCTGGTTGTCATCATTACGCCAATTCACATGGTGTTTATTGAAGTAAAACCACCAAAGAGCCTCATCAATAGGAGAAGACGTCAGCTGCTACCACATAAAGCAGCTGGACAGTTAGGGCTCATGATCCAGGAATGCAGCCTATGATTACACACTGCAGTTACAGGGAGCATTAAGGATGTTGTGGTCTCATTTCCTGGGAGACAGAATTTTCCAACGATTCTGACCTTACCTCCATCCTTTCTGCACTATCTTGAGAAAATTAACAAGGCATAACAGCCCGTAATACTCTCTCATTTTTTAGCTGCAATCACAAATGTAGAACGTCCTCATCTTCACAGTGTTTTGGTCATCGTTGTTGTAATTGCATCAGGCGCTTATTTCTGGTTGGGCACTTAACGATCAGAGCTGGCAGTGCTGCAGGCACTCGTTTCCTATGGCTGTGTGATAACTGCATCCTGTGAGGGCTGCCCTGGTGGGAGGCTGGTGGGAGCCACCCCAGAGGGGCTGCAGCCCCAGCACTGCCCTCCAGGCTGTGTTTTAAGCAGCATAATGTAATTAAATTTAAGAAGCAATCAGAGCTTGTGCGCAGCATTATCCTGCTGCTTGTTTGACAGTGGATTGGTATATTTATGCTAGAATTTCTTCTTTCAGAGCATTTTACGTTGAGGTTGTGAGGTTTTGAGTCAAATCCTCCACATTTGTATTAGTTAGCCTTGGGTTAGGAGGGCTAGAGGAGCACTCCGGTATGTGCCCTTATCCATGTTCAGCTGTACCTAAGAGAAAGAAGCAAGATGTGCTGAGATATCTGGCTTATGCCTGAAACCAGAAGGAAGAATCCTGGTTGTAATTAATTAATTTCACAATTCCTGGCCACTTCATCAAATCCAGCCTTTCCTTGGGGGGAAAAAGAAAAAAAAAAACTTTTAATTTTGCATGTCTGCTTCCAAACTTTTCCATCCACTGCACCAGAGAGAAAGTCAATATGAAAAATCCAATACAGACTAAAAGGTCTAAGGGTGTCTGTCTTAGGTCATTTAATTCCTTGGCCTCTTCAGTTTCCCATGGTCCTGAGGCTAAGCAGGAATTTGCTCGTTGCTAGAAACACTGATGTGCTTTGGCTAGCTGTGGCTACTGGCCAACAACATTGGCTTTCTGAGCAGCACTCTTCCACTTCCAAGTACGTCCGAAGGACACACTGGGTTGATTTGCAGTGTTCCTGCCAGCAGCCTGGTACCTTAGGTGGTCTGTCTTCTCTACAAATTGAATGGAGCAGGATGCTCAGAGTGGAGTGACATGCTTTCAGACAGCAACGATCCTTAGAGAAATCAGTTGTTGTTATACAGCCAGCCTCAAGAAAGCACCTATTTAGGGCAACGTGAGGGAAAGAGGTAAAGCATTTTGAAGGGTAGGACGGAAAGAGAAAAGGTTAAGCAGAACAGTTGTGCACAAAATCTGTGAGTTATTTATGAACATTCCAGACATGCAGGACCTTCCTTTGCAGTCTTCTATATCTTAGGCCAAAAAGTCCAGCAGTTGGAGAACTGCCATCCATTTGCCTAAAGAAGGTATGGCATCAGAGATAGAAAGCTGGGCAGGTTTGCCCCCGACTTGCTGGAAGCTATGCCACTAGGTTGCTGTAAAAGATTCAGACATCCACCAACCTCTGGGCAGGGTTATCCAAATATTGCCAGGTCTGCAGTAACTCCCACAGAGCGCATGGGATTTGCAGAGGGTTTGGCAGAAGAGAGTCTTGTGTTGAGTGAAATGTGCTCCCCAAATGCTTCCTGATACTACGAGGATTAGTTAGGAGCTGGTGAAGCTTGTTCTGCTGTAAGCAGTGTGCCGAAGAGATGTTTTGTTTTTCTCAGTCTTCTTCAGTAATTTTCCCCATCTCTTTCTGTTTCTGCATCTGTTTCTTTTTTTCTGGTTGTTGTCCCTCAGGGGAAATGTCCTTCTAAGTCGGAACAAAAGAAGGGATGGATTATGAATTTTTGTTATTAGGATCATAAAGCCTTTTTCTTTTATAATTTCCGTCTCTCTTCCCTCCTGTTTTCATGTCCTTCATTTCACTGCGTGAGCCTTTGTCAGCAAGAACCACCGGGGCTTTACATCTTTTTCTCCTTTCATTCCATGCAAAATCCTATTCAGAGTAATTCAGTGCCTGCCCGGGAGGTGAAGGAACACGGAGTGAGTTTGAGAAAACCCTTTCATCTCCCAGTGAAAATCCCTGAATTGGATTTTTACTCATGGTTGGCATCCCGGGGGATTACAATACAATAACGTGGTGGTAGTGATTTTGTTTGAGAAGGCGGCACTTCAGATTTGCCAGGGAGGTTTGATGTCTGAATAAGCCAGCAGAAAGCTGGTATCAGAGCTGTTGGAGCATTTCCATCTACTGGGAACGGGATGGGAATCAAAATACGAACAGAGCGGAGGCTGAGGACGGTGGCCCTGAGGGGAGCTGGCACTCCAGTTCTGGCCTAGTAACAAGTGCTTCTGTTGGCAGTCCCAGGTGACCTCCCAAAAGGGTTAAAAAATCAGCACATGCTTATGGGAACTGATGGATTGGGAGAAGGAGAACTCTTTCTTAGGTGTTTCGACATTTCCAGTTTAGAAAATGTTGCAGCCAGGAACATACTTCTGTTGGAAGGGTGAGGATGGTGGGGAGGGGGATTAATTCTGCAGTTTCACCGAGACTCTTGCAGTAGTGTTTTGCAAGAGCCAAGCTGTGTGTTTTCCCATAGGTGAAAGCATTCAGTCACGATCTATCCGTGGACAACCGCGTCGTCCTTATGGTTATTTGTACTTGAATTGGTTTGCAAACTGTTTACTGTTTTTGTACCGGAGTCTGTCTCCTTGTATACTTAGTACTGAAAATATTAGGCTGTGCTCCTGATGGCTCTGCTCACGCCGTGCTGCTTCTGTTTCCAGACTGAATGCGTGCAACTCAAAATAATATCTCTACTTCAAACGCTGCTGCTGGGACGAGTCCAGAAAGTGCTGCCTGGAAGCTTTCTCTGCTCTGTCTGAAAAGTATCTGTCTTCAGAACATGTCCATCTGCAAATTTCTTGACTTAGAGTCCCTTTAAGTACAATGGGACACAGAGAGAAATTAATTAAATTTAGGAAAAAAAAGAAATTACTTTTTTTTTTTTTTGCCATGTTTTAGGTGGCTTAGTGACTGAATCTAAAGAGAGATTGATGCTGCTGTTTCTGTTCATGTTATACATACATCAGGGTTGGATTTTGATCTCCAGCAACATCTTTCAGCAACTCATCCTAAAAGCAAAAAAAGGGATGAAAAAATTCTTTT
>PPHD01008395.1:0-21834 GCA_002909625.1 Bambusicola thoracicus | reverse complement strand
ATATATGCAATGCTCCTGTCAAGTTGGAAAATCCTATAATCCACACTTCACAGATAATATATGAAGGTGAAAGGAGGTGGAAAGTTAACTTTTCAAAGAAATGTTGACTTAATAAATTTTCCTGACTTTGGGAAAACTACTCAAATCAAATCTTGGAAACATTCACATTTTCTAATGAAAATGTTTACAAACTAAGCAAAGGTCTGACTTTGGACTTCTTCCTAGTACTCCACCTGACACACGTGCTCAGAATGGATGTGAATCCATATATTTTAGACTAGGGGAACAGTGATTTCGCTGGCTTAGTTTGTGCCCTTTCTGGTACACTGAAGTCATCTTCTTTCGGCACATGCAGTTTTTCTAGAAAATCGTGTCTACACTAGCAGTTTGTGTTGCCATAGTTATGACAATCATGCTTTGTCACAACACCTAACTAACTGTGGCAAGCCAGAATTTGTTCTGCAGATCTGGCCTCTACATCAATGCCTAGACCTGATTTATCACAGTACGGCCAGAGAAATGTGTGACAGAATTCCTAGTCCAAGCTAAACTCAGCAGTAGGCTAGGAGCAAATCAAATTGTGAAAATTGATTGTTGTGTACCCCTATTGGAATACTGGCTTTGTGGATGCATTCATTTTAACACACGGAGGATCCATTAGGCTGTATTGCAGGCAAATGTTTCTGCTGGGAAAGAAGCTTGACAACTATTTGAAAGACCAAGAGCTATCAAGGCTTTGAGCACGGGTCAACAAACATTTGATTCTCAACCATTCACTCATATACATCAAAGAAAAGCTTTTCTGTAGTTGAACCCATGTGTAAGTTTTAATGACAGATATGTAATTTTATCATCAAGGCATTTAATGCAAAATCAGAATACTTGTTTAAAGCTGTTTAGAGTTTGCTTTTATACCTGAATATTTAGCTGTCATGGCTGTCTAGATGATGAGCTTGCAGGAGAGTTTGGGCAAAAGAAAGATATCTGTGAATGTTGGGCAGAAATGGGGGATAAGCCTCAGTGATAAAATGCAGTTTTGAAATAATCTGAAGGTCTTCTTGTTTCAAAGACTAGGACTGTTGTTTGGCATTATCTAACCTCTTGGGGAAGTACAACAGAAAAGAAGAAAATTAGAAACATGCAATAAAATTCTTAGAAAGTCCAGTTAGATATTATCAGAATCAGTCAGCTTGAAATCATGTCATATCTAACAAGAGCCTCTGGTACAGTTTGTAATAATAGCCTTTGCATTCATAGGACAATATTGCTTCAGACTTTTTGAACTAGAGAAGCACTAGACTATTGTATTTTTGAAGTACGCTATTTGTAAGATATTTTAAGCATGACAACTTCAAAAATCACTTCAAACAGCTACAGTCTTAGCAATGTGAATAATACAGTGATCAGGTATATACGCATGTATTTGCAACAAAGTCAATTTATCGATAAATATAAATATCATTTTTTGAAACACTTGCCTTAAATTTTTGCCTCTTGATGGCTGCCATGTGAAGGTGCAAAAGCACCCAGAACAAACTGTTCTGCACTTAGATATGCAAGTTTCTCCATGTACTCTTTTTTTTTTTTTTTTTTTTAATGAAGAAAGAGCTCTGGCATGAGTCACCAAGATAAATTATTTGGATCAGTTCTCAGAAACAAACCGGCAATGTCTATACAACTGGAAAGACTGGGCCAGAGACTACATCCTAGCACTGCAAGTTGCAGCACTTCCTACACTTCTGTAAGCTCAGTTCTGTTATCCTTTGAAAACAAAAACAACCCTCTACAATCTTCCCATTGCCTGACCCTTGCTATCTCCACTTCAGCAAATGCAATTTGGCTCAAACTGAAGTTGTGCACTTGAGAACTCTAGCAATTTAACAGTATCTCAGCAATTGGTGAGACAGCTCCAGTCTGGATAGGTGAAGCCATAAAGTCCCATGTCCATTCATTATTGCATGTGCAATAATGCAGAATTTTGCCCTTTTGAGCATCCCGTAGTTCTTCATGTAATGAGAGCCTTTCAGTTGCAGGCTCTGTTTCCGCCAGGGACAAACCATTCATTTTACTTGGCATTGTAAAGAATGATTTGGCTTAAGAAAACACAACAACAGCAACCAAAACACACTTGTTATTATCCACTCCTCTCTATTTCAGGTTCATCAGCCTAAAAAGATAAAATGAACAAGGATTGTCTCTGGAAATCACAACACATGGCATAAAGAAGCATGTAACATTTAGTCCTTACAGGATGCATTTAGAGCAGTGTAATAGTACTCTTTAATCCACTCAGAAGTGCCACAGCTATTTTTTAAATCTTAGTGCAACTTTTCTGTGATATTGATGTGTTCATTTGCCAGCATTCCTTTAAATACTTTAAATCCTTTAAATGGGTTTTGCTCCCCATCTTACCTGATTTTAACATTAAGAAAAGTAGGCAGCAATGTAGGCAGTAATAATCTATAAACTGCTCAGACATTGCTTCTTGTTTAGCTTGGGGTGCAGCCCTGGAAAGCTGGGTCAGCAATATCTCCAAAAGTTGCATCACTTCTCACAACAACCTCTGCCAACTATCTTAGGAATTTCTGAATTAATTCTCCTTCTCATTTCTTATGTATCTTTTATATTTCCTTTGCATGGAATCACAGAATAGAATGACTCTATGATCTTTCTTTGCCACTGCAGTTGCCACAAACCCACTTATCATTCGGGCAGAAATTTTTTTCTTAATTACATTTCTTGCTTTCTACCCTGAAACAAATAAATATGACATATATTAGATCTCTGTTCAATTTCTTCAGATAAATGCTCTTAGCATTCTGATTTATTTTGTCATTTCTCTGTTGTCGTGTGGTTTACCACAAGAATGCACAGATAAACAGGTCACAAAATAATAATAATAATGCTCACATACTGTATGGTAGTATTGAGACCTACCATTCCAGAGAGAAATACCTCATATACGGAAGGAAGTGATATGTGGCCAGCAGTATTTCACACTGCACGCTCATCTAAACTGCCCAGAGAATCATGTTTTATAGAAGCAATAAAGCAAATGGAATGGTGAAAGATGAGGCAAATGATCTGGTTAATGTATATTGTTTAGCCTTTTATAAGTGCTGTAAATATCAAGAGACATTACACCATCCATAAAAGAAGCGTCTTATTTAAAATATTTATTTAGCATACAATAGAGCCTGATTTTAGTGCAAGCAGAATAGAGTGCAGTTGTGGGTTTTTTTGTTTCATATTCTTCAAATCTCTATCATGTTAGCAAGAATCATACATGTAAGCTTAGCTACAGACCATCTTTTACAATTATTTACCCTGCAAGGTCACTCTTAATACTGACAAAACAGAGATTAAGAAGTACATAAAACTGGGGATAATATGTTCCCTCCCTACTGCTTCATTCTTGCTGTAATTCCTTCTGTTATCTGCATACCAGTTGGTTTCAGTCATCAAAATTTACAGATATTGAGCACATGGTTTCAGTTCATTTCACCAGGAATGTTGAAAACTGCTCCTAGATGGTCTTGAAAGTTCAGGCGGATGAGCTTTCCAGCACCTGGGAGCACAGTGCCTTCAGGCATTGGCTGAGGGAGTTTTCTTGCTCACCAGTCTCCTGATTCATCTTTTCTGGCATCCCCATCCTACCTACCATGCACATTTCTCAGTAACTCATAGGTGCATTCCTTCCCTTAGCTCCAAATGCAGCTACCATACACCAGGACAAGAATCTCATTTTGAAAAAACAGGAGGAGAAACAGCCTATGGATCTGAATAGCAATTTATTTAGGAGACTATCCACTAGCAGTATATACAACGATCACTGAATTAAACCTGATACCAAACAGGTGCTTATTTTTTGAACCTGATGTTTCACAGGAATTATCAATTCCATAACTCAGACAGTACTATTTAGCATTCAATAAGGACCTGATGCTTTGTTTGTTAGTAGATAGATTTGGTCAGAAATTTTCTGCCAAAGTAGTTTGCTGAAAAATGCCAGTTGGTTGTCTGCGAAATATTTCATTCAAAACAGCTTGGGTTTGATAAAATTTTGCCAAATCCAAGGCAAGATACCAAGAGAAACCACATCTCTGGCAGGCCCATCCAAGGCCTGGGAACCCATTAAGTTGTGGTGTGGCCAGCCTGAAGGCAGGAATCCCAAACAGTTTTGTGTTGTGGCTAGGGTTACTGGAAAACTTCAGGGTCCCCCATTAGAAATGAGTCTGAATATGCTCCAAACAGAGATGAGCCTGGATTTGTCCCAGCTGAGGAATTCCCTAAAGCTACCAGAATTGGCGATGAGATATTCAGAGTCTCCAAAAACCCAAAATTCAGAAAATTTCTAATATAGATTATATAAAAAAATAAAGGTAAGATTTCCCCTTTCCAAACACTCCTGTTAGTAGACGCATCATAAACAATTCAAAGGAGCAAGAAATTTAAGATTTCTGGACAGATCTCCATTAGTCTTTACCAAGGACTGGGCTCTTAACATTGTAAAACGAAATCAGCACAGATCAAAACATGGCCCATGGGTCAGATCTGGCAGAGAAATTGCTTCCATCTGGCCCAATCAGCAGTCCCTGGAGTGGAGGGGGAGCGGGTGTTGAGGCAGCTGATGTTGCTCAATCAGCCAAGCAACTTCTGACCCTGTACACAGCCCTGAGCAGCTGCAGACCCTCTGGGTTCCCTACAAGGGGCGGAGTGATGCTGGAGGCAGTAGGAGCCCTGATGCACAGTGTGATTGCTATGGTTGCCCCTCTTGGACTGTACTGCTCTTAGCCCCTGGTAAGCCTTTTAACAGATGTGTTCAGCTCAGTGACATGCCTTGGCTCACCATCCTGCCTGGTATATCTTCTGTCCAACAGCTAAAAGCAAGGTTCACTGGAAGCAACAGCTTTTTACTATATTTTGAAGTAGGGCTGTGAGTGTCAGATTGATCTCATGCAACAGTGTAAGTTACTAGACTCACTTATGAATTAAACAGTTGTTGCTTTAAAATGTTCAAATATCTCTTGAACTAGATGATTTATAAGTTTGTAATCAAAAACCTTAACTAGAGAATTTTTATATGGTTTTTGGATTATAAATGTTACTTTTGTCAGTGTTTGTCCCAGTTATAAGTTGCATTAGAATGCCATGCTGTAACTGGTACACTGACTTTATTAACTGTTATTCCCCAACCTTGATGGCACAAATTGTTATTTGATCCCTAAGGATCAAAGGGTATGTAAGGGTATGTAGGAGGAGAGAGTCTGCTCCTTTAAGGGTATCTGGCTGAAGATCTTTTCTAAGGCAACAAGGGATAAACTGGGAGATAATAACAAGAAACAAACCTCCCAGACACAGTAATTGATGGGCTAATGAGCTACAGCTGCCATTTCCAGGAAGGATAAACAAGTGTCAGTGTTTCCAAACTTGTGTGGGGGTTAATGTGATTGAAGTGGGGAAGGAAGACCAGGATCTGAGGTGCTGTGTGCACAAGGACTGTGCCAAGTGTCAAAAGTATCTATGAATGTGTGTGTGCGCACTTGCGTTAGCGAACTAGCTGTAGAGGAAAAACTAGAAAGAGACAGTCAAGTGCATGCTTCAGTTGAGGTACCTGGGGAGGAGGGGTGGGACAATATAAACAATAAGACCGAGAAGATATTGCTGGTGTAGAAGAGTGAGAGAGCTGACCATAGACATGTTTGGATTCTTAGTAATGGAGTAAAAGAAAGGCTATTAATACTCCTTAAAATCCAGCCTACCGGTACTCAGCAGGACCTTGCGTCTTCGCATTTTCTTTTTTTACTGATTCTGTTGCTGTTGAGGGGAAATATCTTCTGTGAGTTCAATGGGCTGTATCTGGACTACGTTCCTCTTTTCTTTTTACAGGAATAGGAAACCACAAAGCATACCCTTTCAAACATGCTACTTGGTAAGGGCAAGGACAGAGCAACTCAGCTCAGAGATGGCGCATAATCTGGCCCCTACATTTTTATTTCCATGATTCTTTATGTCTTCTTTCTGGGTTTTGTCCTGTAAATGCATTTATTTAATAATATATTTGGACCTTCAAAATGCCAATGCCTCATGATTCCTTCAGGGGTACCCTCCTGCCCAGAGATGCAACTGCTTATCCGGTCTTTTTTTTTTTTTTTTTTTTCCACTCAGAGATTTTAAAAAATTTCAAAGACACTGTTAAAAAGTATTTCCTTTTGTAACCACAGTGTTTGGAAATTAACACCAAGAATCACTTATTCCTCTAAAGGCCAGTTAATACATACGACTTTTTTGATGTGTGAACAAACTGGGTTTTGACCGTTTGACTGTTTAAATAAAGGATATTTGAAATAAAGAAAGTAAATTTCCATAATCAAAAAACATTAAAGATCTGAAAACTTGTGAAGGGCCCAGACAAGATCAGAACTTGATTAAATGTCTAAAGAAATTTAGCTACAAGTAGAGGCCTAGTTTGGGATCCAATCTATCTCATCATAGGAGGTTTACTGTACAGGAGACACAAACATTCACTTCAGGAGGATTGCTTCTCTAGGATGCTAAGAAGTGGATGTTAGATGCTGACTATAGGCAGATAGTATACCACATGGAATGACTTCTGCCAGATCATGATTGCTGCTAGCCAGAATAGGTATGAATCTATGAATGGCAGCACTGGAATGCATAGAGCCCAGAATCTTAGGATAATTCTGGTTGGAATGAGCCTCAGGAAGTTCCTAACATGATGTTTTGTTTTTTTCTCTTCAAAACACTGCAGATTTTAATTCTTCTTGGGAAAGCATCTGACTGGGGAAAGCAGATTTATCTGTGTAAAAGATGTTAAATTCTACTGAAAGACAAGAATCAACAGACACAAGCCACAGCATATTTGCATGGAAATATTTTTTTAAGTTTGAGGGTAGTCAAATACTGGGTTTTAGGAATGGATGAGGAATCATTATATTTGGAGATGCTAAAAACCTGAATGCATAAGGCCCTGAGCTGTTGGAACTGATTTCAGCATGTGGTTAAATAAGAGATCTCTAGAGGTTCCTTGTGTCCTGCTTAGTCCTACAATTCTGAGACTTCTTGGAGACATAGATGTTCCCTTTCCCCCATGTATTTACTTACACAACAATTTTTAAATACACCCCTCCTGACTTCACCAAGTTGAAAAGATGCATAAATAAAAATAACATAATGTGAACTGCCAAATTGCAACACATCAATGAGCAGTTCCCCATCAGGAGAAGAAAGTATGATTAAAAAGTGCTTGCACTGACAAGATGATAAGAAAAACGTAGTCAACATCTTCAGACTTTCATGCTGTTTCATTCAAGAATCAGACCAATAATTCCTATTAGCACATCTCTGAATGAGGAGGAAATGCACATTTTTAGTGACAGTGGTACAACTATTTCCATAAAAAGTATTCAGACACAATCATGAAGTAAAAAAATCACTTCATTATTAGTGAAGTTAATAGATCACTTTGGAAACATTATTAGTTTTTTAGGGAACTGTAGAGAGAAATAAGGTCTCTCCTGAGCCCCCTCTGCTTAGGGATGTTCACTTACGTGTGAACAATCCCAGTTCACTCATAAGACTTGTGCTCCAGACCAACACCAGCTTTGTTGCCCTTCTCTGTACACTCTCCAATACCTCAGTGTCTTTCTGATACAAGCTAGGATGCCACTGGCCTTCTTGGCCACCTGGGCACACTTCTAGCTCATGCTCAGATGGCTGTCAACTAACATCCCCAGATCCTTTTCCTCCGTGCAGCTTGCCAGCCCCTCTGTCCCAAGCCTGTAGCATTGCATGGGATTGTTGTGATCGAAGTGCAGGACCTAGCACTTGGTCATTTTGAACCTTATACTACTGTCCTCAGCCTATCAATTCAGCTTATACAGACCCAGCAGTTTTGTTGACACCTCTCCTGACCTCACCAAGAATAGAGAACTCTTACCATTTTGTTGTCTCTGTGTTCAAGATGGCTTCCAGCCACCATGTCTCCCACCATCCTTCTGTTCTATCTAGTTGCTATTACCAAAACATAGTGGGGCCACTCCCATGACTTGAGTGCTGTGATGGATGGCTACAAGCTCTTCAGAAGGGACAGACGAGGAAGGAAGGGTGGTGGTGTGGCCCTTTATATTAAAGACTCTTTTGATGTTGAAAAGCTTGGGGTTGGGAATGATGAAGTTGAGTGTCTGTGGGTAAGGATCGGGGGGAGGGCCTATAGGGGCAACATCTTGTTGGGGGTCTGTTATAGACCACCTAATCAGGATGAAGAGATGGACAAGGCATTCTGTGAGCAGCTTGCAGAAGTTGCACAATCACCAGCACTCGTTCTTGTGGGAGATTTCAACTTCCCTCATATATGTTGGAAATATAATACAGCACAGAGGAAGCAGTCCAAGAGGCTTCTAGAGTGTGTGGAAGACTGCTTCCTTATGCAGCTGGTACAAGAGCCTACCAGGGGTGGTGCCCTGCTAGACCTGCTCTAACTAACAGTGAAGGACTGGTGGGAAATGTGAACGCTGGGGACTGTCTTGGGCAGAGTGACCATGAAACTGTAGAATCCTCTGTTCTTGGAGATCTCAGAAGGGTAACTAGCAAAACTCCTGTCTTGAGCTTCAAGAGGGCAGACTTTAACCTGTTCAGGATGCTTATAGCACAGGTCCCTTGGGAGTCATTCCTTAAGGGTAAAGGGATGGATGCTCCTCAAGATGGAAATCTTAAAGGCACAAGAACAGCGTGTCTTTAATTCTGAATGGCATAAGGTGAGCCATAGGGGAAGAAGACCAGTGTGGATGAACCAGGAACTATTGTTGAGACTCCAGAAGAAAAAGAGTCCATGTCCTCTGGAAGAAGGGGCAGGCTACTTGAGGACATTACAGGGAAGTTGCTAAGGTATGCAGGGAGCAAGTTAGAAAGGCAAAAGCCCAGCTTGGACTCAGATTGGCCACTGCAGTAGAAGAGAATAAGAAATTCTTTTACAAATATATCAACAGTAAGAGAAGAACCAAGGAGAATTTCCATTCTCTACTTGATGCAGCAGGGAATGTGACCACTGAGGATAAGGATGAGGCTGAGGTCCTCAACACCTTCTTTACATCTGCCTTTAATAGGCAGATCAGTTATCCTCAGGGTACTTTATGCCCTGATCTGGAAGTCTGGGATGCTATGCAGAATACATCACTGGTGATTCAGGTGGAGAGGTTAGAGAGCTCCTCCTCCATCTGGACTGTTGCAAGTCCATGGGACTGGACAGCCTCCATCCTAGGGTGCTGAGGGAGCTGGCAGGGGTGATTGCTGAGCCACTTTCCGCCATCTATCGGCATTCCTGGTTATCTGGAGAGGTCCCAGAGAACTGGAGGCTTGCCGATGTGACTCCCATCTACAAGAAGGGTCGTAAGGAGGATCCGGGGAACTACAGGCCTGTCAGCCTGACCTCAGTACCAGGGAAAGTTATGGAGCAAATCATCTTGGGTGAGATCACATGGCACATGCGAGACATCCGGGGCATCAGGCCCAGCCAGCATGCGTTCATATAACGCAGGTTGTGTTTGAGCAACCTCTTCTCCTATGACTGGGTGACCAGACTGGTAGATGAGGGAAAGGCTGTCGATATAGTCTACCTATACTTTAACAAAGCCTTTGACACAGTCTCTCTCACAGTATTCTCCTGGGGAAACTGGCAGCACCGGTGAGTTCACACCTCAAGTATTGTGTTTAGTTTTAGGCCCCTCACTACAATAAAGACATTGAGGCCCTGCAACGTGTCCAGAGAAGGGCAACAAAACTGGTGAGGGGTCTGGAGCACGAATCTTATGAGGAGAGGCTGAGGGAGCTTGGATTGTTTAGTCTGGAGAAGAGGAGGCTCAGGGGAGACCTCATTGCATCCTACAACTTCCTGAAGGGAGACTGTGATGAGGAGGGGTTTGGCCTCTTCTCCCAGGCAACAAACAGGACCCAAGGAAATGGCCAGAAGTTGTACCAGAGGAGGTTTAGATTAGACATAAGGAAAAACTTTTTCTCTTTTTCTCTTAAGGAGTGGTCAGGCACTGGAATGGCCTGCCCAGGGAGGTGGTGGAGTCGCCATATCTGGCAGTGTTCAAGAGGTGTCTGGATGAGGAGCTACAGGAGATGATTTAGTAGCTCTGGTAGCAGTGGTAATGGGAGGATGGTTGAACTAGATGATCTTGCAGGTCGTTTCCAACCTTGTGATTCTATGATTCCATAATTCTTCTCTGTTCATAAACAGAAGGTCACCTGTGGACCTAATGCATCCCAACCTGAGGCAGTCCAGAACTGCAGCGTCAGAGGTAACATAACTTACTTTGTTCAGGGAAATCTAACATGAATTCAAATGCTCAATCAACATTCACCACACCAGAGTGAGTAAACTGCAGTTTTGAAAACATCAGTGGCCCAGTGAAACATTTTTTCTCTGGCATGTCATAAAACCTTCCCTCTGCCCAGACAACAATGTCAACAATGTGGGAATTTCCAAAGGCAAGATATTTTAGAAAAGTTCACCAAAACTGGTTTTCCTTTAATTCCCCTCCAAAATTCTTTCTGAAATAAAACAGAACACATCCAATGTAGAAAAACTGATCCTCAGTAGTTAAACTTGAAATGGGCTCTTGATGTAACGCATGTGAGAAAATATTGGTAAAAGGTATTGCTACCAACTATGCAAGTGATACAACAGTCTACTGGGAAAGCTAAAAAAAAAAAAAAAAAAAAAAAAAGAATATGGGCCTGGTGCAACTCCATTCTTTACACTATGAGCTGGATGATGTCTGATGACCTTATTTCAAATTCTTCGGTTTTAAATTAGCCTACTAAGATCATATAATTGTAGTTTCAGAGTGAGCCAGTTATTGAAGGCTTTACAAAGTCATCTTGCAGGTATTTACAAAGTCTAGGCAAGTTACACTGGGTCCTCTCACTTTTTGGGAGAAAGAGAAGTTTGTTCCTACAGAAGATGATCTCAGGTTTCCAGCTGGCAACCAACTTTAGGTGCTCTGAATTGCCCCAAGAGGAACATACCTCTCTCTAGCAAATAAGACTCACCTGCTTAGGTTAAAGAAGACTTTTATGAATATCCTGCCCCCAGATCCCTGTCCTACATTCCTCACAATCAGTTTGCTATTTCCATACCTCCACCAGCATGTCTATTACACTTATACTCTATAATAGGACATATGAAGGACAGATTTCCAGCCTTTAAGTTGAATGTGCTTTGCAGATTTCAGTTCAGACCTTCCACATTGTCTATTGCTTGTTTTATATTAAAAGCTTGTTTTGTTTTCTTTTATTTTTTTCTTAAATTAGTGGTGTTTTCTGTGCCTGATGGTGTGTGAAATGACATGCCACCCTGCATCATCTGTACATAAATAATTCACATTGCCACTGTATATACCACAGTAAATGTACTTACAAGAATTAGGGCTTTCAAAGCATTATTTGACCTTCATGACCTTTTTATTTTCAGTGGATGAAGTTATTTTTCCTCTTATTTATGGAGCATATAAGATACTCAGATATTACTGTAATGGCTGAGGCATCACCATAAGATAAAGGGCTAATGGTGCAGCATTAACATTGCTCTACAATATTTCAAATGGTGTGAGTTTCATTTTATTACATCTCTTATTATGTACTCTAAGTTCCTGTCATGTCCTATGTCCCACAAGAAATGTCAGTGAGACAAATATTGCTTTCTGTAATCTAATGAAGACTTGTGTTTACATTACAACTGAACCATATAATCTAAACTGTAACCCCAATAATGATTTAAAAAAATTGCATTCTAATAAATTACGTCAGTTAGAAAAAATATTTTATAGGCAAGACAACAAACTAAGAAAGTAAAAATAAAATTATGTATTTTGTTTATTTTTTCCCACTAATTACTCTTACAACAATTTCTGTGCCTCTTTTATACTTGGAATACATCAGTAATCTCGTAAGCTTGCGAGCAGCTTTCTGACAAAGTCTGTGTAAAACATTCAAACAGAACTGATGAGAGAACTCACTATAGCCAGTGGTAAAAAAACTGCACAGTGATTTGTCTGTTTCGTGCTTCTAAATAATTGAGAATTTCATTATAGACTTATCATAGTGAAAGTCATAGATTTACCCTTTCAAGTTATTATTTTTTTTAAATCTAATATCTACAGGAACATGAATCCTCCAGTTGTCTATTCCATAATATCCTATTGGTTTTTAAATCTAATATCTATAGGAACATGAATCCTCCAGTTGTCTATTCCATAATATCCTACTGGTCCTTAGAGGAAAAATTCGATCCCATATAAGGTTGGTCAAGAATGGTATCTGACTTGCAAGAGGCATGGATAGTGCTAAGTACCTACTGGTTTTCCACAAACTGTTTAACTGTTTTGCTCTTTGTAAGTGCCACGAAGTGTTGACAATTCAGATTTTTCCATGCTCAATGGGGCTTTGAGCAACCTGGTCTAGGAGAAGGTGTCCCTGCCTATAGCAGGGGTGTTTAAACTAACTGATCTTAAAGGTCCCTTCTAACCCAAAATGTTCTATGATTCTATGACATTTTTTTAATTTTTTTATTTTTTAAAAAGTATAGTCACTTCTGTCTAGTCCCTTCATCCATTTATTCATGGCTAACGAAGTGTTTGTTCAGGCTGTGTCCTTCTCATGCTTGAGTGTCAGCACAAATCCTCACTGGGGGACTTTCAAGCTCTATGTGTACTGAGCCCTCTTCTACATGGCTTTTCGATTGGAGGATTTCTGTTGCGTCTTACAAAACAACTTTTATGTCCCTGATTTGTTTTGGTAAATAGAGAGTGACTCACACAAAAGAAAATGAATACAAAGTTTCAAATATAGACAGAGTAGCAGATAAATTTGATAATTTAACTTAATAGGAGCCTGATGGATGCATTTTTAATAGTGAGTGTTTGACAATGATGACAAAGTTTGTATTATGTAACATGAAATACTATGGCTTAATAATTGGGCAGGCTTTGAATTGAAATTCAGCCTGGGACCTGACCATGACTAAGAAACTTTGTGAGACATCTTGGACTTTTGTGGAACTCTGCTCCTTGTGATTGTATGACAGCACATTTGATGTCAAAATCCTCTCTTACTGGAAAGAGTTGTATTGGCATTATTCTGCAGACTTGAAGACACAGCCAGCTTTTCTTTAGTTTGCGTATAAATAGTTATAAAGTGCATTAAAACCTGTTTTTTGTTCACATAGGGATCTTATAAGTGCTGGTAAAAGAAAAGGCAGTAAGTAGCAGTGTCAGATGTTCACAGGCTAAATTTTGTTATGACATAGCTTTCTAACATGACAGGTAGATATTTCATATTTATTACAAGGATGAAATTGAAGTATCAGGAGACTTAAAAAAGGAACAAATCCATAAGCTACCCTCCTCAGTAAATCAAAGAAGGTGTGTGATGTGTAAATCAGGATAAAAATTAGGCTATGATTTCCAGAGACTCAGAAGTCTTGGATAATGAATAAGATTGACCAGTGGAACACATTTGAATAAACTGAAAATGAATGATAGTAACACAACTGTAGAATCATAGAATCATCGAGGTTGGAAAAGATCTACAAGACCATCCAGTCCAGATGTCCAATGTTCACCAATATCTTTCAATTAAACCATGACCCTTAGTACAATATCTACATGTATCTTGAATACCTCCAAGGAGAGTGACTCAACCACAGCCCTGAGCAGTCTGTTCCATCACCTGACCACTCTTTCGGAGAATAATTTTTTCCTAATATCCAACCTGAATCTCCATCTAGAATCAATTCTGAATCCCTTCAAATGATGTACCGTGTTAATCATAGAATCATAGAATCATAGAATTGTTTAGGTTGGAAGGGACCTTAAAGACCACCTAGTCCCAACTCTCTGCCATGAGTAGGGACACCTCCCATTAGATCAGGCTGCACAGGGCTCATCCAGCCTGACCTTGAACACCTGCAGGGAAGAGGCATCTACACTTTCTCTGGGCAACATGTGCCAGTGCCTCATCAGCTTCGTTGTGAAGAATTTGTCCCTAATGTCCAATCTTTCAGGTTGTAGCCCATCTACATCTCTTTAGGCTATAGTCTATCACTACATTCTCTGATAAAAAAAAAGTCCCTTTCCTGCTTTCTTGTAGGGCAATATGTCTTTGGATAATATTGAATTTTGCAGAATGATTTCTAGTCAATGTGAAATTGTTTATGTGTTCTTATGAAGACCATGCTATAAGCAATGTAATGCATTTAATTTGTCTTAAATATTTTATTATACTGTACTTAGTAAAACTACAATGCCTGGGTTTTTTTTTTTGTTTGTTTGTTTGTTTTTGTTTTTGTTTTTTTACTTTTTTTCTTTTGACTGTCTGTTCACATGAGGCTCTTGGTAACAAAGTGCTGAAAACCTCCGGAAAAACCTTTGTTTTCTTCAGCTCTATTTGTTTCAAAGGAAACTGAGAGTGTTCAGCACCACCTGTGCCCTCTTGTGTGAAATCTGTTCAGATTTGCCACGTAGAGACTAGAGGCTGTGGTAACCATCATTTGCATGTTTACCAAAACAGTGAAAATATTGCAGCTGACTGTAAACTATAGATTTCTAGTGGAAAAACATTATGGAACGCTAACTTATGGAAGCTCCAGTAGAAAACATTGTGTGTAAGTGTGAGAAAGAACCCAGTACTGAATAGTCTGATGTGTGTGAAATACAATATCCAATTAACTGTTGTCACCGCAGTGTTGATACTGCATTCAATGAGCAAAGCTTCTGAACTTAAACAATTTAATTTTACACTAAATCTGTTGAGCTAAAGAGATAGCTGCACAAATGAACTGCTTGCCCAAGATCTGAAGATGCATTATTGTGCTATATTCATGTTGTTTCTGCATTTCATCGAGCAGTTTTAAGAACTTGCACATAAAGTGCTTTCCCATATAAATTTCATTTACTGTTTGCAAAACTTCCATTCAGTGCTGATGATAACAGTAACATATTTTCAGATATTTTTAAAGAATATCTGCTTTTCTGATGAACTTCACATTCTGATTTTGAATTGAAACATAGATTCAATAAAGTCTTCATAACATTCTTATTTTCACATGAAAAGCACATCAAGAGCTCTTATATCACAATAACTCAGTAGCTTCTGTAATAACGAATTATCTCTCACAGAGATAACTGTCTCTGCACTGTGCTGTGATACCTATTCCTTCTCTTATCTGTGCAGGTGCATATTTCAATCCATTGATTTCAAGTGGAGCTTCTTCAAGGTTACAGAAAAAGAATGTCAGAAATATGTCATCTCGGCAGAACAAAAAGTAGTTAGCAAAATGAACTCAAAACTTTGTTCCTGTACCTAGCCAAGGAAAGATTTACAGAGAAGACTTTAAAATATCTATTATTTAAGATACACTATGATTTTGGGGGGGTTGTGCATAAGAGTGGAATCAAATAAGAAGGCTATGTTCCTGACTATATAATCCCAAATCTACACACAGTGTAAGGTATTCTGGAGCTTCACCTGTATTTTCTTCAAAACCATGTTTTATATAACTCAGAATTATTACTGAGTGGAACAAAATATAAGTATGTGCATATGTTTAAAGTTTACAAAATCCTTTCCCTTTTCTTATTTTTTCATTTGAAAGTTAGAAGGTTTTTTTTTTTTTTTTTTTTTTTTTTTTTTTTTCTCCTCCCCAGAATAATTTTATCAGTAGGAAAAAATTATGCAAGCAATCAGGACCACAGCACTCTCCAAGGAGTGGCCAAACTTTGTGAACCTGACCATGGAGCTGTGGCTCTTTATCAGATGTATCAGTCTGGAAGAAGGCTCACCGTACTCTGGAAATGGAAATCTCACACTTCTATAGGTCCACAAGTAAGCAGGTAATATCATAGTACTAGTGTTGGAAAAGCAGTTAGCTTAGAATTCAACCAGTTTAAATTACATAATCAAGAAGCAAAGACAGTATAACTCCAGTAGGAAAAATCAAATATCAGTAAACAGATTTGGGACCACAGAGAAGAGTAAAAACAGGGAACAGAGAAAAATGTATAATCAAATACTTCAGACTCATGCTTATTTGTACATACATACATTTAATAGATGAATGTATTATTAAAATATATTTACTGAAATGTAAATTCGGTCACGAACAACTTGTTAATTAGCAATCCACATTTAATCTGAAGGAAGTAATAATCCATCAGGCTCTACATTGGACCAAAATAAAGAGTTATGCCTGTTACTCAACTTGTCTCTATTGTTTTCCTGTCTAGAGAGGAATCATTTTCATAACTGCCATGGACATCAACAGTTCTAGTTAAATAATATAGTGTATGTCACCTGCCACGCACCAAGGCCACTGTCCCCATGGGGTCAAGGCAAAGCAAATATTCCATTTTGAGGGCAAGCATTCAGTCCCACCCAAGCTATCTGACAGAGAGCAGAGATTTTGCTCCAGCTTATTAACTATACAGGCAGTAACACAGATGTTTGCACATTGAGCAGGCTATTACTTGAGGGAGTGAGGGTGCTGGCACTCCAGTCTTTAAATTCTCTGCATAGAAGGAAACACCACCTGGAGCAGGAAATGATCCAGGGACAAGCAACCAAAGAGAAAAGGGTGGGCGGAAAGGAAGCGGGAGGAGATCTATTGAAGGAAGAAATGTCTGTCATGTTCTTGCCAGCTGCCTTTTCTTTCAGTTGAAATGCAGGTTTGTCTCTGTTCCTGTTCATGCTTTGGGGGAGTGGATATGTGTGTGTGTAGGATCTTCAATCTGCTGTGTTTGCCCCACAGAAGGTGGGAGTCAGCCCATGAAGCTCAGCATCTCCCAGAACCATATGGGAGGCTCAGGAGAGGACGTGAGAAAAGTATGTGGGAGCACAACCTGAACAGGAGGTTGAGCAGTGGTATATCTATTGTAACACAGCAGCACGCATATCACGAGTCTTTATCCAATGTGCCAGAAGGCTTTTTCAGTCAGGATTACACCATCAAAGCATCTCAGTATCGCTCAGTAGTGTTGATTTTAGAAAAAAAAAATTGTGAAAATAAAACATCTGTCAGAACAGCACATATATTATTACAGAAAGAAAAAAAGAAAAAAATAACAACTTGCATTGCATGAAAATCTGGCCATGAAGTCAAAGTCTAATCCAAATCACTCAGGAGACCATCTTTGGAATAAGGCCATTTCAGAGCTACTAGAAAAAATGGATGCTGTTAGCTTCTGCTGTAGCAATAACAAGGCTTATGGCTGCAACTGCCATGTTCTCTTTCAGGAATTTTTTCCTTCACCAAAGCTTTCTGCAGTTTCAAAGCCTAAATAACCATTGTGCCCAGTAACCAAAACCTGTCTATTGTTTTCTGCCTCTTACACAGCTTAATGAGAGTTTTTCTTGGTTGAATGTAGACATATGTTTAGAATTTATATGGCAATAAAAGCATCTGATTTCCATCATAATGCTAAATGTAAATGAAGGCAGTGGAGGTCTACACAAAGGCTACAGAAATAGCTTCAAGTCCAGGTCTGACTCCTCTTAAAGGATGGTAAGCCTCCAGACTCTCAGAGAGACCCCTGCCAGCTGTGGTGATCCCTCACAGGGGACTATGATCCAGAATCATCCACTGAAATAAAGCTGGTCTGAGAGGACAAACCAGACCACAGCTGCAAAAAAAGAGCAACAAGCCAACCCTAATGCCATTTCCCATGCTGGTTTTGTGTAGTTTATGTGGTGTGTAACAAGCACTTTTTCTGCCTAGATGGCATGGTGTAGTGCAGATGCTGGTTTTACCATACATACTGAGAGTGGGTTGCATCTGAAATTCACGCCCTCAGATTAGAGCACATAGAAGCTAAGGGATGACTACTCTGCAGATGTGCTTATTTTTCATTTATGCCCTTGATATTTTCTGATATTTTAATATTGTCAGTAACTCTGAATCTCATACCTCTTTACAACTTTTTTTATTTCATTCTGAGATGTTAACCTAGCCACCATCTACTCCATTCTCTCAGGTGCTGCTTCATCAGTGGGCAGGAAATCCAACTGGAATTAAGCTGAGCAGTTTCTTAGGGGTAATAAGTGAATGGGAAAGGCTCTCATCAAGACACAGTTTGTTAATTAGCTGTAAATCTTATTTCTACCACCCTTAGCCTGGGCTTTGACACCTTATGATCAAGTTTCTCTAAGCATGACTTCTCTTTTTCCTAAAGTCTTGTCCAGATATTCACAGATATTGGATGTTTAGTGTTTCATGAGTCTTGCAGCCCATGGGAAGCAACAGCTGGAGCAACACATCTACATTGCTCATCTCCTTTACAGAGGCAGAGCTACTATTTAGCATGAGGACAGACACATCTGAGAAACACTGGTCTCACCCAAATCATTTTAAAAAGTTAAAGTTATCTATTTTGGAATTTGCTGGAGTTCTGCACATGTGAACATGATTGAAGTAGGTCTGAATCCCCTGGCTGAGTGCCTTTCAGATCAAGCTGACAATTACACAGTAGGGTATCACTGGAGTAGATAACACATGCACACATTGAAAGCCTGAACTTTGTCTACGTACACAGTTGAAAGAGCATCACCAAAAGGAATTTGTTCTCACGGAGTAGATATCCAATTGATTCACGGGTTGGAACATGTGAACTTGCCCTGTGTGATGCAGAAACACCAGTGATGTAATGAGGCATTTCTGAGAACCATGCTGCTCAAAGGCATCAAGACAGTTTGAGTGCCCTGCATTCTCCTGTGCCTCCCAATCCACCACTGGTGTGGTCTGGTGATAGCCTATGCTAGGAAATAAAATATGCAGGAATACTGTCTGCTTCAAGACCTGCCAGAACTTTGTTGCTATACCATCTGGGCTGTTTTTATTTATCCAGCTGTGATTTCTTTGGGTTTTGCATTTTTAATTAACACAATTTTGAAAGAGGGGCAACTTTTTTTTAACTCCTTCAGTGCTGTGACATGTAGATGAGGCAAAATATAATTCAACAACAAAGGCACTCAAATCTCCTGAACTGTTTGTACTTACAGGAGGCTATCATGGGTTGTTAGTCCACAGGTTGTGTGGAATTCCAATAACAGGTAAGGGCTTTTTCCCATGAAAGAATGCAAATACAGATGGAGAGAGAAAGGCTTTAGAAACCAACACTGTCGTCTTACTTCTGAGTCACTACCTACCTCCAGGTTATCCTATCTGTATCTGAACTATTTTCCTCCCCATAAAAACTCTTGTCTCGTCTTTGAGATAATGTTACAAAGTTTACGCTCGTAGGTAATTCCACAGCTGTGCATGTGTCTATCAGGTTGCCTAACTGTTCACTGGTGCTTTAAAAACACTGTGAACAGAGATTTGGCAATTACACTTATTTAGGAAGGAAACAGTGGTCATGTACATATGACATTCTGCTGTAGTCAGCTACCGCAGATAAAGACCATGATCTTGGCGATTCCTGTGCATGGACTTAACTTGATGAGATGATGACTTTAAATGGGCTTAAAAACTAAGCATAAGAGTGTATATCTGAATAAAATCTAATGCCTTGACCTTTGACACTGCAGGATTTCACAAAAACGTTGTCTGGTCTTTTCCTTTTGATAACTCATGCAGAGAAAATATAACTTTTTGTTACAATTTCTCACCTTTTCTTGCAGTACGCTTTTTGGGATAGTCTCAAGCATCTCTTTCAAAAGATCAAAATGAGCAGCACAATTTAGTTCACAGAACAGAACTTCGTACTCCTTCTTTAATACCTCATAAAATCCCTCTTGGTTTCCAATATTTAATTCAGCGAAGTATCAACACTTTAGCCACATTAACAGTAACATTCAACAGGAATATCACAACCCATAGAGATTATCATACTGCTTGATTCTGAACATATACCAAATAATGCAGAAAACCATACTAAACTCTATAGTAAACATCTTTAGAGTAAAGTGTTATAATTGACAAGTAGTCATTAAAATATAAATCCTCATCTCTGCTGAGCTTGTAGCTCCTTTCTGTTTGTGTGTTCAATAGACTTTGTACTCTAGCCTCAGTAGAAATTTCTGCCCTTGTGATACTTTATAATGCACAGTATTGCAGAGCATATTCATACACATGGCACATGAAGTATTGGCACCCAAATGATTATGGAAGCTATGTCATTTGGCCTTCAGCTTTTCAAATAGACACTCCAGTATTCTGCAACTGCTGGAAGCATGACTGGATGCTCTTTGCACAACCCCATGGTTTTTGCTGTAAGTCATAGAAAAGAAATGCTTACAGTCCATTGAGAAGGAATTCACTTCCATGCTGCCCAGGAATGCTCTCTATAGAAGCCTGCTGACATCAGGAATAACGCCCATGATCCAGCCCAAGGGAAAACTTGTGCCCAGCAGCAGAAAGTCATATTCATTGCAGTTAACATATCTGTAGATATGTGTTTGGAGAAACAAAACCATCTCAGCAAAATGGATCGAGGTCCTGGAATAAGGTCATTTTAGCTCTCTTTGCACATCCTTATGAGGCTAGGGGTTTCCATATCTGAATTCTCATGAAAGGAAATCAGGTGGAGATCTCACAGTGATTCCATCACTTTCTCTCTTGGGAGTTTATAACCTGACTCACCTCTCTCTATATATAGTACATGTATATATATTAACATCCCTGAGATTTCACAGTCTTGAAAGAGAATAAGTAGCAAGCATCAGTCCTTGAAAGACAGGGAAGAATTTTAGTTACCAGCACTCCTTCCCTTTTGTTCATCTTAACACTGTCTTGAACGCAGGTTTAAGTCAATTTATTGTGAACTGTGAATGACATGGTTACTCTAAGAACCTGCAACAAGTTTATTCAGATGCATAACCGTATTTTCCAAAATTTGGCAGTTAATCTTCTCACTGTTCCAAATCTACCAAGATGCTTTGCAGAAAATGCATTCTACCACATCTAATAAGGCTCACCTCCCCCCACCCCCCACCCTCCACCATCATTCAATTTCTTCAAAGCATTTCCAATAAGAACACTTCAAATTATGTCCCCTTAGCTAGTTCATCTGTTCAGTCAATAAGCAACGTTTTATTGCTTTTATGAATTAAGCCCACTTACATCCAATCATTTTGTAAACATCTGTAGCTGAATCAGTCTAGGGAGCTTTTGAAAAATCAATCAGTAGGGAACAGCTTTCACTTTTTTAAATTTAATTTTAATAAAGTATTTACACATGTCTACTCTACATGAAGTGGAAAATGCACTAAGCTTGGTAGTCATATTTTAACACTGCAGTGAAGCCCACCTCACAGGTACAGCGTTTGTTTATTTAACGTGGAGAGATATGGTGATGACAGTAGAATGATGAATTACTAATAACTTGTGTCCTAGCTGTGAGCAACGAACCCAAAGGTAGTATAGCAGCTCAGCTCAGTAAAAGAGCACATCTAATTTCTGAGATGTGTAGGAATGTGATAGTATACTAATTGTCTTTCTCTACTGCATTTTGTTGATTAGGAAGCTAGAAAGAAGACCAGGAAATGATTTTGAAATGATCTTCAAGAACACTGACTTCTTAATCCTTTTTTTTTTTTTTTTTTTTTTAATTTGGAAAATGGTGATTCATAAAGTTCAGATTTTTCAAAGGATGTTCAAGCTAGTTTTGACAAGAATTAAGTTGCTGTTTAAAATGAGGATACCTCCTACTCCACCTTAGCCTAAAGTTTAGGATATTTGCCTTCGGACCATGAAGAATAAGATCCTGTCATTCAACTTAAGGACATGAGCCCATTTTCTTACTTCCTAGAATCCAGCTA
>PPHD01008394.1:0-21835 GCA_002909625.1 Bambusicola thoracicus | reverse complement strand
CAAATATACTGGAAAATGTTTGTGCAATTTAGGCTTGGTGTAGAAAATCTCATGAGGAGAAGATGGCACCACAGATATTTCACCAGAATGGGCTAGGCAAGTGAGAGCTCCTTCATGTAAAGACAGTGCTTCACATGAAATTGGGTGTTCAGAGAGAGGCTTACAGTGTCAACTTTTGGTCATTTTCTCAGCTTCTCATTGTGGTTTGTGCTCTTCCAGCAACCTCCTTTAGGGCTGCTTTTCTTTCCTTTGCGAACGTTTCCAAGTGATTACTGTTGGAGCCATGTTTATTGAAGTCCTCTGCAGGGCAGAAGAGACGAGTGATTTTGAGAGGGTGGCTCAGCAGGGTAGGATTGTGGTACGTGAAGTTTCTCTCATTTCAGCAGGAAATTCTTCTGCTGGACCCTTGGGACCACCCTGGGCCACTGAAGGACTAGAGGGAAGGTAAAGCTGCTGCAATATATGAGAGTCACAAAATGACCTCATATTTCAGAGCTTGAGCTATTTCTTGCATATTAACACCACTTGGCACTGTGGTTGCACATCTCACACTTGTGTGCCAGGACCGATCTGTGGTGTCTTAAGCAGGGGAGATGACACTGCCGTAGCAAGGAGGCAAGATGGTATAAATTGGGGCCCAGCTCTCAGAAGGATGCTGTTATGTAGCTGACTCTCCTGTTTCAGACTAGGCTCGTACGGCATGTTGTCTGAACAATTTGACACCTTCCTTGTTATATGATGCAGCACCATGATCTATTGGGTACTTCAAAGTGCAATGTCCGAGGGGTCTCATTACAAGCTCATTTTCCTTAGAGGTGACACATTGCTTTTAGCTTGGCAAAAGCAAGCGTTAAAAATTATTATAGGGAAGAATCTCACACTGGCAGGCAAATAAACTATATAACCTATGAGGTGTTTTTCTGTCTCCAGTTTCTGCGATTGTATTATTCCTTAGAGGACAGAGAGCAAGAACTAAAATGGACTGTCCATTGCCTCTTGCTCTGACGATTGTTGTTTCAGCTCTTCTTCTGGCTGTTCACTGATACACTGTAGAGTTTACCAATGGATATTAGTTCTCTACTCTCTCTGCTGAATTTAATGAATGTAACAGGGAGGAGCTGAGAATTTATGGGTATGTTTTTGTACTTCAGTGTTGCAAAACGTGTTTGCGTTTTACATATAGGTAGCTGAGGAAAGCTTTAGAGCTGGAAAACGAGCTTAGTGGAACTATTTCTCTATTCTCCCTATGCTCCCAGGTGTTTTTACTAAAGTAAATACAAATATAATCCAATAAACAGCTTTTCTTGTCATAGTGAATATGGAAGACCTCTTTTCCTTTTTTTACCATCACTTCTTGATTTATTTTTTCTTCTTTTTATTTAGTTCTGTACAAGTGATGATAATTACGCTTTTTGTCACAGAATCACAGAATAATAGGTGAGCAGTGGGCCCAGGACCATGTCCAGGTGGCTTCTGAACATCTCCAGGAATCGGGGACTCCATAATCTCTCTGAGCAACTTCTTTCTGTGTTTGACCACTTTCGTTTTTTCCTGTATTTAAGTGGAATTTTCTGTGCTTCTTGTCCTGGCACTGGGCACCACTGAGCAGAGCCTCCGTGTTTTCAGCACTCCCCTCGAAGTATTTACAGATATTTATGAGATTCCCCCCCGAGCCTTCTCTTCTCCAGGCTGAACAGTCCCAACTGCCTGCCTTTCCTCATAGGAGAGGTACTCCAGCCTCTTCATTTTAATGCCTCTTGATCTAACTCTTCATTATCTGATTTCATTGACATATTTATTATAAATCATTCAAGAGGAATTTCAATTTTCTTTTAAAATCCAGTCTTCAAATACATTCTGAGCTGCCAAATCTAGATCACTTTGCAAGGATGCGTTAGTGTGAGGCTGCTCAGTGGAAGACTTTCCAGTGTGCAGAATGCTATCACTCTCCAGGACTGTGTAGCTTCTGGGAGGGTCACTCTTTTTCACAGGGGAAGAAACAGAAGAATTATGTGTTTTGGAGAAGAATATTTGCTTGCCCTTTCCTGGGTAGATTACAGTCGAGAAACGGTGTTGTGGTTTAACTTGGCAAGCAGCTCAGCACCATACAGCTGTTTGCTCGCTCCCGAGTGGGATAAAGGAGAGAACTGGAAACAAAATAGAGCTCTTGGTTTCAGGTAAAAACCATTTACTAACAGAGAAGGGGAAAATGGAGACAAAAAAATGTGATTGTTACTATATCTATATGTGTATGTGATTTTTGGTTACTGGTATTCCACATCATAACATCATGTAGTGCACTGGAGCATTAACACTTTAAGTCCCAGTGCACTACGTGATGTTATGATGTGGAATACCAATAACCAAAAGTCATAAAACCAGGACAATCCCCAGTGCAATTACTTGCTGACTGACACCCAGCTAACAATACAACCACCTGCTGACTGATGCCCCGCTATCAGCACAACATCTCACCACCCACCAACTGATGCCCAGCAACCCTTGAGCATAGGCCAGCCTCTCGCCAGCTCCCCACTGTATTATAGCCTTCTGCATTATGTCACATGATTGGCCAAGGGGTTATTCCATACCAGGCAAGCTGTCCTGGCTCTGCCCCAACACCTGCTGCTGTGTCATAAAGGCAGTGACTCCTACCTGCCCAGTGGCCCAGCTTGACTCTGGGTGCACTCCCATCACTCAGCAAAAACCAAAACATTGGTGTGCTATTAACATTATCTTAGTTGAAAACAGGACAAAAAATAGGGAAAGGGTGGCTGCATGGTGCCTGTCTTTAAAATCTTGATTTATCAAGCCCATTTACAGTTCTAAACCCATGTATTAGTGGTTGCCATCCTCGCTTTCCAGATGTTCGGTGTGTATGGATTCTTGGAAATACTGTGATAGCTGCTGGCCAAACAACTAGTTTTTGCTGACTAATGATGTCGTGTTAATTTTAGTTCACAATTTACTGTTTCCTAACCTTGCTGAATGGATGGTAGCCAGATTGAAACATTCTTAATACCTTCTTTTTGGATGGAAAATGCAGTCTTGAAGGAAGAACATGTCAAAAAGTCATGTCAATTTCAACACAATTTTCAATTAGGTTTTTGGTAAAGTAATTTGAACTAAAAACAGATTTTTTTTATTTCATTTTGTTCCAAGCTTTCTGTTTTGTTCTGAGTTTCCATACGGCATGCCACATGCTTGCCCTGTGCCACGGTTTAAGTTCATGTTGATCTCAATTCAGCCTTTCTGTCTCCTTCATGAGCACAGGATCACTTGTGTTTTCTTTGCTGATGCACCTTTAGCAGTTGCTTTTTGCTTTCTGAGGATTTCCCCAGAATAAAGGCTGATGTAGCTTGTTTCCATCATCTGGCTTCCAGCCACCCCTCCCTCCACCAGCCAAAATTTGTCTGTAGCGCCTCTTGTTCAGCAAGTGCTCCTCTGGCCAACAGTGCAGGGAGCAGAGGGAGGTTTTTTCCAATTGGACCAAACTGGCACTGGCTGCTTGAAGACTGTCCCGAAGTGGGGCAGAGGACGGCAGCATCCTTTTCCAACTGACTTGGGCTGTGCCTGGGGAAAACAGGGAGGAGGAATAACGACACCATGGAAGTGACTGTGTGTTCAGTCTCCTTTGGCAGCCCAGGCTCTAGGGGAGTCACAAAGAAAAATTTTAATGCTCTTTTTTCATCTGTCTCTCCCATACACAAACATACACCTGAGCACGCACAGTATACGCTCCTGCGATGCAGCAGCAAACGGTGCATAACATTTATTTATCCCTGCTGCTGTTTGTGCTGCTGTTCTTAATTTGATGGGATTGGAGAAGAGGTGTGAAGAAGCACGCATCTTTCGGCATCTATGTAGCTTTGCTTCACAAATGCTGTGAAAATAGCAACAGGTTTTGCACCATATTTGCTTTGTTTACTGTTATGTGTGCTTTAAGTTCCCAGAACAATTCCACATGTATATTTTCCATCCCTCTTCATCTGGTGTGTCACTTGCTCGGCATAGGAACCGCAGGATTTGTGGGTAGTGTTCATGACTCGTGTGATTGTGGGATCCTAAGCAGGCATACTGAGAGGATTATAGTATAACTAAAACCTGGTCTACAAATCGGGAATAGACATACTTTTGGCTCACAGTATTATTGTGTTGCTGTAACATAATTTTTCATAAGGAGAGGTTGTTTGCCAATCATTCAACTTCCAATTTGTAGACTGAGAGGTCTGCTTATTGTCTGTTCTGCATCCATGGACTTGCTGTCTTGATCCTGCACGGCTGTAACACGTGTAGGCACGGAGCTCTGGGGTAAGCCAGGCCCTGCATGGCCCCAGGGAAGGAGTGAAATTTATGAATGAAAATAACTTTTTGTCTTGGAAAGCACAAGGTGCTAGACCAAGAAGGGCAGCTTGGTTGTGGTGGTATTCTGGGGTGTAATGCACACAGAACTATGCAGTGATGAAGGGAAAAGGGTGGGAGATCAGGAGGCTCTGGTGTGGAAAGAGGCTGTCAACCTCCACTACTACAGTTTAGTGGCCCCTTTTCTAAAATCCTGAGTATGGGGAACTGGAGATTTGTCCAAAAGAAAGGCACCTTCTCCTGGTGTCAAGGTTTACATTCTTGATAGGATGGAGAAGAGCTTTTGTGACCACGTGAGCACCTGAGGTAAGACCAGGCTCCTGCACAGAATACCTCAGTTGTGCAACTGCAGATAGGATGGTCCCAGCCTCCCTGGCCTCCCCAGGAATTGTTTGTGGTAACATAGTTGTACTGATGATATGAAGGAGCAGGTTATAGAGAGATGGATGAGCAAAATGGGAGTAGCAGCAGCATGGACACCTCTGAGGTTCCCAGCTCAAGGCACCAGCTCAGACCTAAGCATGCACCTGCTGCCTCCCTGTCTCCAGAGAGAAGTCCTCAGGTTGCCATATCCTGCTGCCCTGCTGTTAAAAGGAGTCCTCTGCCTTTACTGTCTACCACATCACCTTTGTTCTCCATTTTTGTTCATTTTCTATATTTTTTAATAGCGTTAGTGTTCCCCTGCTGTCCTTACCATGAATAGTGCCATACGTACTCAAATCTAATTGCCTTCCTTTCAACTCAAAAAGAGAAAACATTTATGTTTTGATATTTTCTTCTGAAGTACGTTACATATTTTGAAGTGTAAATTTTTGTTTCGTTTTTTTTTGGATCAGGAGATGTTTGTTACCAGCATCAAAACTTTAGATTTCACTTCTGAAACAACAGCAACAGCAGCAAAAAGAAAGTAAAATGTTTGGACTGAATTTGTGCTGAAATATTTAAAATTGGACTGTTTGTCACAGAACAGTAATTCCTGTCTCTTTTATCTGCTAGAAGAAGGCATGGGACTGGAAGGCAGCATTTGGATAGTTGAGAATGCTCTTGCTTTTGATGGGCAGATATGTAGCATGACGGATGTCAATGGCATGAAAATTCTACCACGTGCATTTTTAAATAGTGTTTTTTTTTTCCATGTTTGTTATCAGTCAACTATTTACTGGGGGGAAGATAGGGAGATAAGTACATGCTATTTTGATTGATTTTAAGGAGGAGACCTCTTCTAGAGTTTATTTAGGATGGAAAAGCCACCTAAGAAATAGATAGTTTCCATCTTTTTTTTTCTTTCTTGAATATGGAATACTACGTTTAGTCTTTCAAATTTTTCTGATAAAGGCATACTATTAAGCACAGAATAAAGAGAACTGGGGAAAAAAAAAAAAAAAAACTCTCTCTCATACCTTATGGTGATATGCTCCGGATACCATGTTTAGTCTTTGGTTTGGGAGGGGTTGCTACAGAAAATGTATTTCTTTGTCACAATAACTAAACTATATCTTTTGGTCAGTGATGGCATCTTTCATTTCAGTTTTGTGCCAGTGACGTCACTTCTTGGAAACTAAAGAGCAGCTCAGGGAAACACGGCTATGAAGTGAAACTTAGGCTGGCTGTACTAATGTAATCTGCATTTTGTGTCGATTGAGATGTTTTTAAACATGTTCTGTGAAGGCTGATGATGGATTTTATGCACATATGGTATGCAATCACTTATTTTTTAAAGTCCAAAGTAGTAAAGCTATATTTTATTGCCTTGGCTGAGAGTATAGAAGGTGATTGTAAATCTGGATATGTACTTGTGTTTGTGTTGAGCGGGGACTGGAGGGAAGGTGGCAACACGTGCCGTGAAGTGTGCTGCGAAGGTGGAAGATAGAAACATAGAATCATAGAACTGTTTGGATTGGAAAGAACTGTAAAGAAAATCTAGTTCCAGCCCCTTTTTGCCATGGACAGAGATACCACCCCCTACAGCGTGTTGCTTTAAGGTTCATCCAACCTGGTCTTGAACGCCTCCAGGGATGGGGCATCCACAACTTCTCTGGGCAGTCTGTGGCAATGCCTCTTCACTTTCTGAGTAAAAGATTTCTTCCTTTTTATCTAATCTAAACCTACCCTCTTTTATTTTTCAACTATTACTCATTGCCCTTTCACTTTAGGTACTGGAAGGCCATAATGTGGTCTCCCCAGGGCAGTTTCTTCTTCAGGCTGAACAACTCCAACTCTCTCAGGCTGTCTTCACAGGAGAATTCAACTCACTTGGCTCCTATCTCATCTCCACTGTATATCCGTGTTGTTTCTTTGAATTTGTTTGATTATACTACTTCTACTATACATTTATACTACAGTTGTTTTGTTTTATAAGATGGAGGCTCCTAGCCTGCTCTTATTTTGAGCTCATCAACCATATCACCATTTCACTCACTGGAGTCGCTATGATTTTACTTTTTCTTGTAGGTGCAAATGAGAGTGAAATTTGACACGCTGTTTCCAACTGATAAGCTGTATTTCAGTATGGTGTTATTTCAAGCACTTGCAGTTCCTGTAAGGTATCCGGTATCTACAGGAATCTTGCAATGATGCATATTTGTGTTTATACTTACTCTGAGCTGCTTCATCCATTCTTCAATGAATTCATTTTTGCAGTCAAAAACCATCCTAAAACAGCCTCTTTGCATCCTCTTGAAAAGACATAAAAATTTTTCTGCAGACACATAAGTACATATATATTACATTCAAAAGCAGAGTAGTTTAACAGTTTTAGAAATTCTTGTTCCAGTCTTGGAAAATCTTAGCTCATATTCATGAAGGTTAGACTTCAAAGTACTCATATGTGAATGTGAATCTGTAAATCTAACTGAGACACGCATTTAAAAAAAAGGTTTCAGACATCATTTTTCGATGTGTACAGCATTTATGTATGCATTCTCTACATTTGGTGCATGTGCTTAAATTTCCAAGTAATAATATGTCAATATAAATGCAAGGAGAGTTGAGCAATGAACTGCAAACCTGATTTCCTCTTATTTCGTCTTTAGGCAGCAGTGCAGAAGGTGTAAGAATGAAATGGTCTCTTGCACAGATGCTCTTGCTAGATGTTTAAGGTGAACATAATGCATAGTAGTTGTAACTTCGTGTCTTCAGTTACAATACCACAAGTTCTGCTCTTTTATTTAGCGCAGATAGATTTTGCCCAGCCATTGTCCCACAATGGACGGTCCATTAAATCTCTGCTGCTTTGTCTGAACTAGCTGAAATGAAGGCAGCAAGGGGGCTGGTGAGCTTTGCAGGGGGCACTGGAGGGAGAAGACATGCATAAAATCCCTTTGGTTCAATTCTGTTCCTTTCAAGAGGTTTGTCAGGAGGGGCTGTTGTACTTCAGGATGTCAGCATGTGCTCTCTGTAGTTCAAGAGGTATCACACCTATTTATGACTGCTAAAAAGTGTGGTAGATGTCTGTGTTCTGAGTAAGCATGACCACAGAGCAGTCATCTGGCCTCTACAGGATAAATTTGTGATGCTTTTTTACATATTGGTGATGTTTATCAAGTGGTCTATTAATTGTATGTTGACAGGGATTTGTGTAGCTTATTTGTATTAAAATATTATTTCAGTGGGAGTTTTTGCTTCTATATTATGCCTTATATTGAAAGAAAGAAATTGGGAACTGGCTTCATTTCAGTTTTTAAGGTCTTGAACTATTTATGGGCTTGCTAAGTTCTACATATAACTTGCAGGCTTTGAGTGTTGGTTGGGAAATGAAATAGCAAGGCAGCAAGAGAATCATCTGAGTAATTTCAAACTGCTGAAATGAAAATATAAAAAGGCAGTTGCTTGATTTGAGTTAGAGATACAGAAATTGCAACTATCTTTACTTGATGGTAAGGGCTGATCAAAAATAAGCACTATTGAAAATATTCACACATTGAAAGCTATTTTGAGATGTTTCAGTCATGTGGCAGTTGGATCAGTACAGCAAAGCACTATGAAGTGAACAAACAGTTATACAATGAGAAGTGGAATGTAGGAAATCAAATACTCTGCTCTGAATGCTCTGATTGCAATTAATAAATTTACAGATAATATATAAGGCAAGTCACTAATCTGTTGTTCAGTCTCTGAAATAATCCCTGAAATATTTTGCTTGAGATCTTATAATCAATTTTCCCAGCTACATAGGTGACCTATTGACCTGGGACCGACTGGATGTATTTTGCTCTGCAGTGCTATTGATACTCTTCTAAAATACCTCATGTATCAAATAATATTTTCAAAAGTACTGATTACTTGTTCATAGAATTAGAGAATCACAGAACCATTTGAGTTGAAAGGGACCATTAAAGGTCATCCAGTCCAACTCCCCTGCAATGAGCAGAGACACCTACAGCTACATCAGGCTGCTCAGAGTCCCATCCAGCCTGACCTTGAATGTCTGCTGCTGCATCTCTGGGCAGCCTGTTCCAGTGCCTCACCACTCTTATTGTAAAAAACTTCTTCCTTACATCCAATCTAATCTTGTTAAATAGCAAAAGTTTAAAAAAGCCTGCCTTTTCCTTAGCTTATATTCTGTAGATGTCTTTATCACAGTGTCTGCAATGGTGCTAAAAGATTTGTAGCAGCGCTGATACCCTGATTTGTGACTTTTGATTTTCATTAAAAAGTAACAGTGAATTTAGAATGCATGTTTTGTTTGTTAGAATTAATTTCCCATACGATATTTTAAACAAATGTCTGTGGGCTGTCATGTTTGTCACAATTGGGGTTTGGATGATCTAGGGGGTAATAGGTAATGGGATGTGACACAGCTTCTCACTAAATCACTTGCTTAGGTTCAGTCTAGGTGATAGTCATGGGAAGATGGTAACTGCCTGGCAGATGTTGGGTGGCATTTATGATGCGATGTTTGTGCATTCAGTTCCTAGCGGAGAAGTGTTGAAAAACATCATTATTTGTTGGCAGTCAAAACAGTAAGGAGCTGGATAATGAACTAGCATATGGAGGGAAGCAGTGTATCTCAGTGTTAGACATGATCCCTTCAGCTCAAGGTTGTGGCATAGTGATGACAAAGCGACCCAGATTCACTATAGCTCTTCCAAGTATTCAAGTGTGTGTTAAATGTTTCAACTTTGGACCTTTTGAACATTTTGCATGTGCTAGCCTGCCTCTTTGCAGTGCTAATTGTGCAGAGAAGAGCAGTGAAGCTGGCAAAAGAACTAGCAAACAAGTGCTGTGTAGAGCAGCTGAGGAAACTGGTGCTGTTCAGTCTGGAGAAGTGAAGGCTAATGTTAGATCTCATGGGTCTCCACAATTACCTGAAAGGAGGTTGCAACAAGGAGAATGTTGGTCTCTTTTCTCAGTTGACAAGAGATAGGAGATAGTCTCAAGTTGCACCGAGAGAGGTTTAGATTGGTTGTCAGGAGGAATTTCTTCACTGAAAAGGTTGTTAGGCATTGGAACAGGCTGTTTGTAGTGGAGTCTTCATCACTGAAGGTATCTAAGAGGCGTTAAACTGGCATTGAGGGATGTGGTTTAGTGGTGGGACTCAGCAAATCAGGTTGATGATTGGCCTTTGTGATCTTAAAGGTGTTTTCCAACCTGAATGATCCCCTGATTCTGTGATTCTAATTAACTGGGCTATGATGCTCTGAATTGTGCCAGTGCATCACCTTGTTTGAGGTTGGCTTGTATCAAGCCAGTTCAGAGGATAGACAGAACGTGTAGACCTTGCCTAAGGAACCTTCAGTTAATATCACTGTGGATAGAGATGGAGGAAGTTTTATGTTAAGGTAGAATATAGATGTGTCCTCCTCCTACAAGTTTTTGAGTTATTGACTGAAGAATTCTAAGAATCATCTCTGTGGGCTTTTATTCTAACAGGTGAAAAGCTTAAGTTTGGGATGGTCATTTGTGTCAGCAGTTACAAGTTAAACCAGCCTGGGACTGCTATCTGCCACAAATGCCAACTGGCATCAAACACCCCTGTCCATACTGTTAAACCATTTTATCCCTAAAATGGAATGGCACTATGCAGGCTGCTTCCTGAAAGTTGCTAAAGGCCCATGTTGACTCTTGAGCCATTTACGAGAATTTCTTGGGAGCTATTTCCTTGGGTGAAAACCGCACCATGGACTGTCCTAGCAATTTGGTAGTGCAGACAATTGAATTCCAGCTCCTGCTGGCATTATATAATATATCAGTACACCTGCAAACAGATAGCCAGAGAGTGCAGTTTAACACTACACAGTGACCTTTAGCAACACCTACCTAAGGTGCTAGTTGTTCCTGTTCCCATGTCACATTGTATATTCCACCATGATTTGCGATGGTGCAGCTATTTGAGTGCTGTTTTGACCCAGCTCAAGGAAAAAGATGTGCTGGACAGTTTTTCAGTTGAATCAGTTCCCTGATCAGCTTTGTCATCTGGCTGAATGCAACTACGCTCATATGCACTGAAGAGCAGAATGGCATACTGCAGGGACTGAGCCACATGCCAGAACTCTGGCCAACAAATGCTATAAACCAACATTGCTGTTGAACATACTGTAAAGCCAAACCACAGCTCAAGTCAGTCTAGCAAGAGCCTTTATTCCATCTAACATGCAAATTGAGCAGATCAGGAAGCAGTGTAAGAAAAATCAGCTTTCCATGTAGGCTTTCCTTGGTTTTCTTGGAATATTTTTTTTTTTATTTCAGTCTGAGGATGTCTATAGGTCAGATCTTGATGAATTATATTATGAATAATAAATGCTATAATTTTAGTTCATCTGTTTTTTTGAAGTATTTTACACTGAACATAATGGTACTTTCTTTCATAGATGTGAAAGGTACACCACCAGACCTAAATGTGGTTCTTTTTTGGCACAACCTTTTTTATAATGTTCAGGTATAGTACAGATGAAAAAGAAACAGAATGAAATGATTAGTGAGATTATCTCTGAAGAAATACTTTTCCAGAAGAGCTAAACTACAGTCATATGTGTCTTTTCTGGAATAGATGGGAACAGTGCAAACTAGAATGAAGTGTACAGGGAGAAACATTGAATAAATTGCAGATCAAATAGAACTGAAGTTACAGTCCTTAACATACTTCATAGTGTGAAGTGTCTCAGAAATTCAACCTGTTAAGTACAATACCAGATGGAAATAATTGGTAGAAGTACAAGAAAATCAGACTCCTGTCTGCAGCAGAGGAGGCTCTGTGTATCTTCATAGGGAGCTTGGAAAGCCACAGACCACGTAGCATATATTATGTGGAAGATTTCTTGCCCAAATAGCTTAATGGAAAAAGCAAATTTGACCTGCTGTGTTTCTTTGGAGAAAGCTATCAAATTCTAATGAGTAATCATCATGAAAGGGTCAAAAAGGGAAGTGATTTTATGTTCCCTTTGGAGAGGGAGAATAAAATGTTTGACTGTGGACAAAGGCTGAAAGAAAAACTGTTCATGAAGAACTGTTTTCCCCTTTTGCTTTATCCAAATACTTTTTAAGCAGTTTTTAAGTTGAAAGAGAAACACTTCCAGCAGTTAAGAGGCCATGGTTAGAAGGCTGGATTTTAGCAGGGTGGAAGTTTGGGACAGATATTGTACTACCGAAGGGAGCAAAGTTATTTCAGATGTTTTTCCTTGTAAGTGAGAGGAAGATCTGGTCCATGAGTGTGAAGAAACTGAAAAGCCTTGTTGTGTTGCTTGATGATTTGTTTATTGTCTGTTGTCACAATAGTGTCAAAGAATTGTGCATGTTGATAACTTAGTAATAATTTTGGAAAAGGAAGCTGAACACTGGTAGAGGTTGCTCAGACAAATTGTGGAATTTCCATCTTTGGAGATTTTTCAGCACATGTAAAGGCCTTGTCCACAAGAACTAACTTAACAAAGCCTGACTTGGAACAGTTGGTTGTAGCAGAGGTCCTTTCCAACCTGAATTATTCTGACATTCTCTGAGATTATTCTAGTTTGCTTCTAAAACACAGGAACTATTTACTTAGAATGGTACTGACATAAAGTCACAGCATAGAAAATGTTCTCAGAGCTGCCTGCTGCCCTCCTGTGCTTGAACAGATAAAGGAGCAGAAAGCTCATGATATGGCATACGTCAGACTTTGCTTTTTGAAAATGACAGGATGGATTGTACCAATATCTTTGGGCATGGCTTTGCTTTGATGATCAGCTTATTACCAATGCTGTGAACTCATCATCCAGAAATCTTAAAGGAAAGATCTCTTTGTTACCAATGATCATTTAAAGTGTAGTCGTGGAACACATGTGTTTTATCCTTGTGTTTATTTAAAGTAGAGAAAAGAAATATTGAAGCTATAGGATAGGGCACAGGTGGTGATACATTTGAAGTATTGAATTCTGCTTTGCTCATCCATGTTGAATTGGGAGATAAATTGAAAGAAAGAGCGGTAATGAAAGACCTACTAGGATGACCAAGAAAATAAAACCAATTTTTATGGTAACACGCTTAGCCTAGCCAAACACAAGCTGAAGCAAATGTGGTTGCTCACAGTGAATGCTTTGGGAGTAAACACTAGGAAAAAACAAGTCTATATGCATCCAGTCTGTAAATGAATATAAATTTTCCATAAAGAAACACAGCTAGAAATCAGAAGGCAATTTCTTACCCATAGAAGACTGAAGTTCTTGATTGATGTCCTACTTGTAGTGCTAAAGACAAGAAAAACAACCTAACAAGAGCTCTAGGTTGTTTTCTAACTGATTGTTTCCTGTGATCAGTTTGGAACAAGGCTGAATGATATGAGTACTTTCAGTAACAGAGTACTAGATTTTCAGTAGTTCACAAAGTCCTTTCTAGTCATATGTTCCATATGGACAAAGTTTTACTGTGAAGTGGAGCAGCTTTCTGGGATATTTATAGTTAGAAAATGCATTTGGAAGGATTACCATAACTTTCTGCCTGTAGTTTTACTTGCGGAAAAATTAATACTGGTTATTTTAACCAAAATCAAAATTTCTGCAAAGACAATCTTGAATTTCACAAGCTTTTTTTCTTCTTGTTGAAGTGAATATGAAATTTATGCTGAAAATCTGGGATGGAAAAAGAGAAACGAAGGAAAAAGACACATTTCTGTGGTACCATTTCCTTTTATTTTTAGTGCTCTCAACATAACATAGTGAAGCTATTAAAGCATCTCCACATCATCATCTTTACTGATTGTTGTTTGTTTTTTAATAACTACTGGGTGCACTTATTGTTGCTGCTTTTTATTGTACTTTATTTTATAGAAGGACAGTGCTGGGAGAGAGACTGAGTCTATTAGTCATTACAGTATGCAGTTTCTTGGGAGGTCCCAAGATACATCTTTGACTAGACTTTCGTATGTTATCCGTTGGCCCTAGCCATTGTGTCATGTCCCACTGCAGGAATAGGATGTGACTCAGGCATTCTCGTCATCACAGAATGTCAGCAGGAGACAAAAAAAAAATGGTTTATACCAAATACTTATAGCAAATAGCTCATCTCCAAGGGGACAGAAGAGAGAAGCACATAGTATTTGTAGGTCGTTAAGGAAGCTGAGAATTTATTTCTTTCAGTAAGTAAATAGCAAGAGTTTGGAAAGAGTCTGAAGGTTGTAGAATAAAGGCATGGTAATACAAAGGCATTCACGTATTCATTGCATACATTATTTACTAAAGTCCTTTATTAGGTAGAGTTTTCCTTCTGAATTAAAATCATCAATTTATTTATTGAACAGCATATGCAAAATCAGCTGTTTCCCAAGAATAATTTTAACCTAGTTAATCACGTTTTAAATGAAATTCATGTGTGTGTGCAGCACTAAACATTGCTGAAATCTTCAGCATAAAATTACTCTGATCATGGAACTGCACACCAGTAACATGAGACGCTGCAAAACTTCACTCCTAGTGTGTCTAGAGTAGGTGAATGTTATTGACTGAAACAGATTATAGTTGGGCAAATCCCTGGAGTAGGAAGAGATTAAGATGCGTGTATTTGCTTGAACTGTTGGTCACTAACATATCAGCTAGGGCTGCTGTTTGATGGAGGAAGGGGACACTGGCCTCAGAATAGCGAGGTAAGGCTGTTGTCACCTTTTACTTTGTAAAATCTCTGCACTTCTACTACCAAAGAAGAAGGAAGACTAATCTAGTATGTTAATATCTTGTCCAAGGTTATACACAGAACATGTGGCTGAGAGAGGAGGAGATGTTCTGTTCCTCATCTATTATCCTAACCATAAAGACATTTGTCATCTTCCATTGGTCCCTTGCCTCATTTACTGCACATCACGTGACTTGATCAATGAGTCTTATCATTCATATTTACTTAGCTACCAAGGGAGGAAGGGGCTTCTGAGCAGCATAAATTATCGTAAAATGGAATTCTGTGTTCTGGTTTATGTTAGGAGCATACAGCTGTATGTTTATTCCTTGACTTTTCAGTGTCTGCTATTGCACTTGTTAGTATCTATCTGTATTAAAAATACAGTTAGGTGGGTAGCTAAGGAATTTTTTTCTGTGTTATTTCTGTGGGAAAAACAAAACAATAGAAAATAAAGCACGCCACTGAGTGAATTGTCAGTGAATCCTTTTGCCACATTCTGCAGCCCTTTTTATAGTGGTTAGAACATCAGCATAAAATTAGCATTGTATTTCTGGTGAGCCTTTGGATTTTGCACTGAGAGAACTAGGAGTTAATTCGATGAAAATCTCCATTTCATGTGTGTTTGAGTCAAATTTTAGTTGCAGTAATTTTAATGATTTAGTGGCCTCAATTTGGCATATGCAAAATCCCTTTGCTAAATTCTCAGAGTCTGGCATAATCAGATCCACTGGCTTTTCCCTCAGCCTAGGAAAAGCATGTCTGTCATAAGGATTGCATTGTTACTGAGAGTGGAGTTGTGTCTCTTTTCTTCTGAGGAACTGAACTGTTCAAAAACAGGCCATGGGGAGGGTGTGTGGCGTTGTTTTCTTCTGTGTATCTGTATCCATCTATCTATGGAACAAGACGTTCACAAAAGCAATTCACTCTGAGTGTGAGACAAACCTCTAAATGGTGAGGAACTGAAAAATGACTATGAAAAAAGAAATGCATTGACTGTTTCTCACTCTGCATGCTATGTATAATAAATGTGTCCCTACTGGTATGTTTAAAGAATCAATCAGAGTGAGGAATGTTAATAGAGGATTGTTCTGGTACTTTACAAATAACCTCTTTCATCTGTCTTGAGCAGTGCCTTGTCCTCTCTGTTGGGAGCACCCTGTCATGGGAAGTGGAGGAGTCTCTGCTGGTGCTGCATGTCAGGACTAACCCTGAAAAGACAGATGAATAGAGTTGCTAGGTGGTAGGTAGCGGTGCTGTGGTGAAATTCTGCATCCTGTGTCATCCACTAGACGGGGTGACTCTTCATGAATGGACTTATTCAGCAAAGAAAAAGAGAGGGAGTAGTGGTTATATAGGACATTTGTGATGAGACCACTGTCAATATTAAGAGTTTGAGAGGAAGAGAGCATAGCTAAAAGTTAATTTTCTCTTCAATTTAGAGTATGTTTGTATGCTTTTAATTCCAGAAACTGAAATTGCTTTGTGCATGGGTTTATAAATATTTATCATGCACTCTTAACGAATAAGAAATTGACTTTAAGGGTCAGTAGAAGATTTGGTTACTTTTTCAGGTACATTTTAATTGTTTCTCATTATATTTGCAGATGTAATTTTAAAATATTTTAAATTAATATAGGCCATCAGAGAATCATCTCTAATAGATAACACTCCTAAGTGCTTTTCACTCCTATTACACTACTACATCAGAATCTCAGCAATTTTGATGAGTACCAAAGTCTTGCAAGGCAAAGAGATTTCCCAGGGTTATACAATAATTTTACAGAAGATCCAGGAGTAGAAAGCAGCTTCATGCTTTATCTGCTCTAACACAATACTTATCCAGACAGTACACTGTTTTCCTCAGCGCTCATTCCAGCTTGTATGTTTCCTACAAAGGGCAACATACAAAAGATCTTCCTATGGAATCAAGTTTTTGAAAAATATGATGCTTTGCTTCTTTGAATAAACTGACCTAACACATACCTTTCACTGTTTAAGTTGTTCGTAGTGTAATGAGGTTCAAAATAAAACTATTGTTGAAAAAGACTTGATTCATAAAGAAATCAACATAAGGCTGATTCTGGTGACAATGATGAAATGAAATGAAAAGGTTTCAGATGAACTCATTACAATCACTCTGATGGCAAAATGATTGGAAAGATTACAGCATTTCAGTTAATTGACAAATTCTTATGCCTGAAGAGAAGGTGTGAAGTAAAATCTATCTGCTTCATATAGTGAGGAGTGCAGTGTTTGTGAACAGATAGAAGATATTCTCCTATAAGACAGGAATAAGATGCCATTATTTTACATGTTTTAATACACTGCACACTAACCTGTGGTTCCCCTTCCACAAGCTTTCATGAAGGGAAATGAAAAGGTTGGAATAGTAAGTCTGGAAAAAGAAAGATAAATGTAAAAATCAGCCAGGCTTCTCTAACATTTCTTTCTGTATTAGCAAACTTCAGTATCTTAATGTAAAGATGGATCTCATCACTGTCTATAGCCCAGTTTGGCTTTGGGAGGTAAAATTGTGCCTCCTAATATGCCTTCAAGGCATTATTGCACCTTTAGTTCTGAAGTCCATAAGCCATTACTCTGGCTGCTCATAAATATGCATTTTCTTTACACTTATAAGTAAGCTGCTATTGCTGTCATTCACTTTTAGTTAAGACCTGTCAGGTGATATTTCTGTTGAAGGAAAGAATTTTAAATTACGGGTGAACTGAAGATATGTAGTTATGACGAGTGCTAAAACTATGAGTGAGTTGGAGAGATTATTCCTCACAAGTAATTTTAGGATCCCAGGGGATAATGGTGATGTATACAAGAGATGTTCCCTTTTCCACTAATTCCATTAAAAGCCTCTGATTTCTGCATTGCTGGAGTGAGACTCCAGAAACCTGCTTTTCCATCTTACATAATCACTTTCACGGTATCCTGTAACATCCACCTCTGCTAAGACTGTCAGTGCGTTGACTCCTGGAGTGACAGTGATATATAGGTCTGACAAAGCATCCTTTGCTATATACTTCACTGAAGTGAGAACTGCAAGTGCTGACAGTATTACTGGAAACCTTTTACTTAGGCAGAATTAATAAATTGCAACTTGTATTTTGGGATGGTCTTGTAATATGCAGCTGGTCCAGAATGATATGACTTACTAGTAAGGAATTACTGGATCTTGGCAGACAGCATCCAATTTATTTTCAATTCTGAGAAATGCATTATCCACTGGATAAGACGGTGGATCAAGAGTTAAGACATTCTTCTGGTGCCTGATCTCGTGCAAGTCTCTTCACTCAGATGCCTTTAGTTCCTTTCTCCACTTTGTCCCTTTATAGACTGAGTCGCTGTCCTTGGTGTGTGATCTGGCTGTGAGTGTTCATAGAGTGTCTCCTGCAGCTTCTCCTCTCTTATGTAAAATCCACGAATCTCAAACTAAATCTCTAAATTTAATCCATTACCCACAAGTTCTACCTCCAAATCCAGGTATTGTTTGGTTCAGAAATGGGAAGCTTTTCTTTATCAGGTTGTGACAAGTGATGAGTTAACAGTGAGTCAGTCTGAAGCAAAGAACGCTTTTAATCTTGGCAACCATGGCACAGGCTAAGTTTAAAAGAGATTTCCACTGAGCAGGGATTAGAGAGAAGCATCTCCTTAGCTGCACAGTCTCTGAGTCTCAGTTCCTGGCCCATAATGTGACTTTATTTACAAAGTTCTTTGTTTGCCACAAGGCTTTTTTGTTTTTTGTAAAATCAGAAATGTGATTGAGTGATGGCTTAATGTATTAATAGCACTCAAATATTGTGTGTGAGAAACAAAAATTAAAACTAAATTAGGCAAGGATGCAACTGTAGTATCTTCAATAGATTCTTGTACTCTCTATCAGATGACCTGGTCTGTTCCCTGAGTTACTAGGCTTTCTGTGCCACTGCAAGTCATTTCTGTTCCAGCTGGGGAAAAGGAGGCTGTGGGTGACAGATTATGTCCTTCCCATTCTCGATAGCCATCCCCATCCCTCCTGTAAGCAAAGTCCTGTAGCAGAATGTCTGGTCAGGCATGGCTAGGGAGGTCTGTGGCTCTTATGAGGGTGCCTGTGAAAGAGGCAAGGGCATGGGGTAAAGGGAATGACTCCGGATCCGTATGGTGCCCCAGTCTCACTGTGATGTCCCCCAGGGACAGGCCACAATCAGCTAGTAAGGTTGAACATGTCAGGTAGTGAGGAGTTAACTGTAGCAGGAGGGAAAAACACCACTGACCTTTTGAAGCACCAATGACCCTTTGTGTGAAAGGTTTAATGTTACAGTGTGTGGTGATGTTGCAGTGCTTATTCCTCAACCACTCTAGTAAGTGATTCACTGATATCTGGCACTAGTGTGATATACACCAGAATAACTGGGAGTAAATTTCAAATTACCAGTGTTGAAAACAATTTTTAGGCAGTGGTTTCTCTGATCCTATTCACATGTTCTATGATTAAACTTATGGCAGAGTTGTGATCTGGATGTTTCTTTCTGGTTCAGAGTGTTGAACAGGTTTTTTTCAGTGGGGAAGGAAGGAATGGGATATTGCTTTCCTTGAACTGGGATCTCAGAATCATTTACATGTGTGTTGGTGTTCTGGGGTTTTTTGGGGGGCAGGGGGGGAGGGAGAAGTCCCAATAGGGAATCTTCTACTGTGACCTCAATCACTCTTGTTTTATGTAAGGTTCAAAATAATGTAACTTTATGTAAAACAGTGGGGGAATTCTCTACCTATGTAGCCACAGGATTGAGGAGAACAGAGAAGATGTTTTGTGGAGGATCTGTAACATGGATATGTTTTACTGTGGGCAGTTGAATTGAGTGACTTGGTCATCAGTCTCTATATTTCCCTTCATTATCTTTAAATGCTCTCGGTATTAGCAATAGTTTTCCACCCTCCTGCCTATGGATGGGCTAGCTTTTACTGGAGCTAACCTCTAGTAATTATATAGCCAACATCACAATAACAGTCAAACAGATGGGACATATAATCTTCATAAATTATTGAATGCAGTTGCCTCATCTTTCACACCCTTCAGGTCAGGGACACGTAATGTCTTGTAAGCACCTACAGTACAATGAGGAGGAAAGTAGCAGCCAGTGTGGTTTGTCAGTCCAGTCTGATTTTCTTCTGTGACAGAGAAGCAAATCTTATGGAAGGGGAACAGGTGCCATACGCTTTGACTCTTTCAAGTCTTTTTGACCATATATTCTGACAGAGATGTATGAATATTGAATCAAAGAATCCTTAGAGTTGGAAGGACCTCTGAAGGCCATTTAGTCCAACTCCCCTGCAGTGAACAGGGACACCACAGCTAGATCAGGTTGCCCATGGCCTTATCCAGCCTCATCTTGAAAGTCTCAAGGGACAGGGTATCAAGCACAATGCTAGGTAACCTGTTCAAGTGCCTCAGAACCCTCACTGTAGAAGACTTTTTCCTTATATATAACCTAAATCTACCCTCTTTGAGCTTCAAGCCATTGCCCCTTGTTCTGTCACCACGGACCCTGCTAAAGAGTGTTCCCTTCTTTCCTATAGCTCCTCTTTAGAGCTGAAAGGCCACTATCAGGTCACCTTGCAGCCTTCTCTTCTCCAGGCTGAACAGCCCCAGCTCTCTCAGCCTGTCCTCACAGGAGAAGTGTTCCATGGGTTGTTTTTGTGGCCCTTTGGGCATGCTCCAACAGGTCTATGTTTCTCCTGTACTGAGGATCACAACTGGATGCAGTGCTCCAGGTGAGACCTCACCAGTGCAGAATGGAGGGACAGGATCACCTCCCTTGACTGCTGGTCACACATTTTTTGATGCAGTGCAGGATGCAGTTGGCTTTCTGGGCTGTGAGGGCACAGTGCTGGCTCACGTCCAGCTTGCAATCCACCATTACCCTCATTTTTTGGGAGGGCTGTTCTCAGTCCTTTCATCCCTCAGTTTGTGTTGGTAGTGTTACCTTGACCCAGGTGTAACACCTTGCAGTTGGATTTGTTGAACTTCATGAGGTTCACCTGGGCCCACTGTTCAGGCCTGTCTAGGTGCCCCTGGATGGCATCCCAGCCTCCTGGTGTGTCTACCACGCTCCACAGCTTGGTGTCATCAGCAAACTTGCTGAGAGTGCACTCGACCCCGCTGTCAACATCACTGATGAAGATACTAAAGAGTATCAGCCCCAGCACTGACTCCTGGGGAACACCACTCGTCACCAGTCTTTATCCAGACATTGAGCCATTGACCACCATTCTCTGGAATTGATCCTGCAGCCAGTTCTTCATCCATCGAACAGTCCATCAAATCCATATCTTCCCAATGTAAAGAGAAGGATGTTATAGGGTACCATGTCAAAGGCCTTACTGAAGTCGAGACAGATGACATCACTGGCTCTTCCCTTGTCTATTGATGCAGTGATGAGCAGGATCATAGAAGGCCAACAGGTTGGTCAAATAGGATTTGCCCTTGGTGAAGCCATGCTTGTTCTCCCTTATCAGCTCCCTGTCTTCCATGTGCCTTAGCATTGCTTCCAGGAGGATCTGTTCCATGATCTTCCCTGGCATAGAGGTGAGACTGATGTGTTGGTAGTTATCTTTCTTATCCTAGCTGCAGCCACAATGAGTTTTCCTCTCAGAGCTGCACAAACCAAGGGACTTCAGTGCTCCTCATCCATCTTGCTCTCCAGATCTTTCCCCATCAGTGTTGCCCTACTTTGGATGTTCTCTTATGTCCTTCTTCTGTTGAGGAACCCACACTGCACCCAGTGGAGGTGAGGCTTCACATCGCAGAGCAGACCCCTCCCCTCCCCTCACCCGCTGGCAGTGCTGGACCTGGTGCACCCCTGGATACGGTTGGTCCTTCTGACTGCTGACTCATGTTCAATAAGCAGGACCCCCAATCCCTTTTGCAGGATGCTTGCAAGCCTCTTGTCCCACAGTCTGTACATTTATCCAGGGTTTGAAGAGTGAGAACAGGACCCTGCAGTTATAGAGAGAAAGGTTTCACAGCAAGAAAAGGGAAAGTAGCTTCACAAAGTAAAAATAAGGGGCAAATAGAGATTTATGTAGAGAGTGTTAGAAAACAAGGGATTCCAAGCACTTTCACAGACACTAGGTCTGGAATAGAAAGGAGGATGAAGGCCATAAAGACTGGAGAGCAGCTCGAAAACATTTAGCAGGGAGGTGATTAGATGTCTACAGGGCAAGTTGAAACCACTTCAGGGGATGCCCCCTCTTCAGGGTCAGAAGTTTGCAGCAAGGAAGACTATGAGCCTTCATCATCATGACCAACTATGCACGCACAGGGCTGGGAGGGACTGCATGCTAATGGACTCTCAGGAATGTAATGAATATGTATCCGAATTCCTGTCAACTACTGATTATGTAT
>PPHD01008393.1:6093-21836 GCA_002909625.1 Bambusicola thoracicus | reverse complement strand
TTACAGTGCTGTCATTACAGTTGCCTGTTGGGAAATTTATATTTAATTTTTATAATGCTTGGGTGCTCATCATTTATAGGTTCGACTTATACAGCAGACTAGATTTTGCAAGACATTGAAACAAGGCATTAGTGTTGCAAAACCACTAAATTTGAATAAATATACAAATATATATATGTGTGTATATATAGATAGATACAAAATATAAAGTAGGCAACCAAATTGCATACAGGAAAGCAACTGGAACAGATGCCATTGTAACATATTCAAGAATTTGCTGTTCTTGCATCAAAAACTGCAATAAAAATAATGTTTAGCATTTTTCCATCTGCTTGCAGTATTTCTGAAATATGGAGTTGTTATTAATTGATAGTAATTTTATTAGCCTGGGGTCAAGAATATTAATTATAGTAAAAGCACTGGTGGCTATTGTAATTGAGTATAATGTAGAATTTTTGTGTTGAGTCACAGGTTTTGAAAATGGTATCACATTTGAACATCTTCTGTCATAGAATAATTAATTTGTCAGTTGGTGGATAAAATAGAACAGAAGCTACCTTGTGTTATGAAAAAAAAAAACCTACACTTTTTAGAGAAGACTGTGGAATGGTGGGCAGAAGCAAAATTAAAATAGAAGACTGCACGCTGTGGAAAGATACATTTTTACACACACACACAAAAGATTTAAACTACATCTGTTAACCATAAATGGAAAATTCCACTTATGAAAACATTTTGTTAGTGATGTTACTACAAGAATGAAATCTTCATTGAGATTAATCATAATTCCCGAGTATTTCTTTAGTAGAAACGCTTCAGCTGTTTTCTGTTTTCTTTATTTTTTCTCTTTCTCAGTGGCCTCCTCATAGAGATGAAAAGGTTTTAAAAAATACTGGAACGTAACAGCTATGAAAGTCATGTCATGAACTAGAGAAGTGGCTGTTCAGCAGTTTGTTTGTTTTTTTTAATTATTTTTTTTTCCCTGCTTTAGCCAGCTACTTAATGGGAAGCAACACATTATTTGGGTCAATCTAGTTTTGACAACATGCTTCAAACTGTTACTGCCTTTGCTAAATTTGTAATTGCTAGTGTACATTTGCCTAATTTTATGTAGAATGTTTTTCATTCTTTTGTTCTTAATCCTGTCTTTAAATCAAAATGATTTGGGCCTTATCTCATTTAGCGATTTTTTTCTCTATAACAGTCAATATTTATTTCTCAGCTTTACAACATTTGTTTTCATGTTTTATCTTCTGGGCTTCTTTCCCTTAATTTTCCTTGAAAATCATGGAGTTTCTGTTAAGGTAAAGCAAGGAAGTAGTATTTGCAAAATAGCCTGTAAATGCAAATGTCAGAAAGAAAGAATTGTCTGTCAAAATATTCAATTTTTACAGAACTGGTTTTACTGTATTATGGTAAAGAAGTGATTTATTAATGTTATTTTTAATGTTTCAGATTGATATTCTTGTATACTAATCGAGCCAGAATTTTTTTTTTAAACAGTTATTTCTTTCTGTATCTTTTCAGTCTAAGAAAAGAAAAATAAACTTGTTACAGTGATAGTTAAGGTGATATGTTCTCAGAAGCTAAGTATGAGTTGAGTTCAAGATATTTATATGTTTCATGTCACAACGACTGACATAACCAGTTATGATTCACACTGGTAAGTCTAAACAACTAACAACTCTGTTTCTTTTATGTGAGCAGTTTTTGCATGTGCATACGCATCTGTTTAAAGCTTTCAGAACCCTTTAACCATTGCAGAGATTAAGCATTGCGTGCAAAAATGTGTGTTTACTATATAGTTCAATTAGTATTTTGTGGTATGCTAGTGTATCTATACATACATGTTTATAGATGCATGGCATTAAAGAAATTACTAGCTTAAATATAGCTGATCTCCATATCTAACTCCTACTTGAAAAGAAATTATTGAAAGTATAGAAGAAGCCCTAGGAAGCCAAAACCTTTTTAGAATTGTAGTGAATAATGGTTGAGAGACAAAAATATTTGTTGAATATGTGGTACTAATGCTAAGTAGCTGGTATTATCGCAGAATCACAGAATTGTAGGGGCAGGAAGGGACCTCCAGAGATCATCTAGTCCAACCCCCTTGCCAAAGCAGGCTCCCTAGACCAAGTTGCATAGGTAGGCATCCAGACAGGTCTTGAATGTCTCCAGAGAAGGAGACTCGACAACATCTGGGCAGCCTGTTCCAGCGTTCTGTCACCCTTACTGTGAAGAAGTTCTTATGCACATTTGTGCAGAACTTCCTGTGCTTCAGTTTGTGGCCATTTCCCCTTGTCCTGTCACCACTCACCGCTGAAAAGAGTCTGGTCTCATCCCATTGCCTCCTGCACCTTAGGTGTTTATAGACATTGATCAGATCCCCTCTGAGTATTATATAATATATTGTATATATTATATACAATTAACATTAGGTTATTGTAATAAGTATCTATATAACTTATAATAGTATAGAATAAATTAGTATAATATATTGATTTTTGATTTTCACTGTTGTGAAGTAAGAAATCGCTTCTACAGTACAGGGTATTCTCCAGGAAATTTATAGAACTTATCTTAATATGAACCTGATTAGTGTGAAAGGACATATTGCTCGCTAAAACAAATAATGTCTAGTAAGGATACAAAGACATATTGAAGAGGAAAACATTGTTGAAAAACAATGTTGGATGAGATACTTGTCCTAGTTTTGATCAACTTAACTGCTGAGGATTAAGAATCAATTTCAAAGCGCAGGCAACTAATAATGCAAAATGCAATTTTTAATATTTTAACTGTAATTTCAAGAAATACTTAGTGCAAACGGTAAAAACTTGATAACTGTAAAAAAAATATTTCTTAGTTCTTACTCTGTATTTTCTTTTGTTAATTTTAATCTCTAGATAAATCTGGAGGGCATTTAAACTAAAAGCTCTTAATAAATAACACAAGTGTATGGGAACTGTTGAATCACAGCCTGAACCTCTGATTGACATCTGAGGCGAGCACTGAGTCAGCTGCAGGGGCACAGGTGAATGCAATTTCACCTGAGTGACTGGAAAGGGTGGAGCCAGGCTCCACCCCACCTAGACCCCATTTAAGGGCTGACTCCCATGGAGGAAGGATCTCTGTCTGGAGATCACCTTGCTTGGGGCCCTTCTATGAACCCAGGATATAGGTAAGATCTTTATTTTATTTCTCCTTTGTGACATGATGATCTCTCTGGTCCAATACCTGTATATCTGTTTGCCATACAACGAGTTAAATTAAAGCAGTACATTAATCCATTATGAAATATTGTGCTGCTAGATTTGTTAAATAACAACTTCTTAATTTCAGGGACTGTCACAGAACTACACCTCTATAGTGCTGTTTAGATAAGATATTCAGGTAATGAAATTAATTTTATATTGTAGAGAAGTAAAAAGATAAAGGTAGTGCACAATCATAAAAAATCATGACTTCTGAATATTCAGATGTGAACAAATAACAAATATTGAATCTCTTTTGATGGAGTTTTGATATCTGTCCCTTCTTGATTTCTTTAAATGAAGTACTCAATTACTTTGAATTCCTTAGTTGACTGATTGTTGTTTTTTTTTAAAGCACGTTGTTATTCTAGCAGTATTTATCTTTTTCATCATTTCAATGGGTTTTATTGACAGATGTAAAATATTGTGATACAAGGAGTAAAATTTTGAATATAATGTATCTGTTATTTACAAGGGCCTTGAGTTTGATAGTCTTAAAGAAAGGCTGAATTTGGAAATTAAATGGAATACCATTTGCATTAATAAGAAGGATGGGGGGAAAAAAGATTTGAAATACAGAATAGGAAGAAATAAATGCTATGTTCCATTTTGCCTGAAGGAGTGGAAAGAGGTCAATTTTGATTGAGGTGCTTTTTTAGTTTTTATTAGAGGGAGGCAAAGCGTAATTAGCAGTTTCAGAGTGTATTATTAAAATCTATTGTTAGAAAATTAACGCCTTGATACTAACAGCTTCTCACTACTAAAATATCCTCTCTCTTTTACAAGAGAAGGTTCCTCTGACAATCCTCTCAGTCTTCTTGATTTGTGAACTTTTAAAATTTGTGTGTAAAGCGGGAATTGAATGGAAATTACATTTGTTGCCTTAGCAGATGACTTTCCACCAACCTGTATGAATTTTTTACTTTGTGATTGTCTGGATTGTTTTGCTATTTAATGACTATGTGATTCCTGCAGAGTCTGTTACTATGTAGATTATGCGTAGATACAGCATTATAGATATGCAGTTATACATAGGCATATAGTTATATATAGATATTGCTATAGAGATAATTAGATAATTATATCTATATATCTATATGTATATCTAGATATATAGGTAGAGTTATTTAGTCATGAACTCTGAAAATATATATTTTTTTTTGGCATAAGGAGATTGTAAGAGGAAATTGTTGAAGTTCAGTTCTCTGAAGTTCAGCAGTGTGTTGGTAGATCTCAAGCAACATGGGTGTTTATAACTTCTTTTTCTGGGAGAATGTTGCATTATTGTTGTATTTGCTGCATTTTTTTATTTGGAGATGAGTCCTATCAGATTACACATAGGACTGTAGCACTTTTTTTCCCTCAGTTTGGCTAAGGACTAGTCACCTAAAAAAGAAAGATTGCTGCTCTGTTTACATATTTACGGACCTAGTATCAGCTGAGATGGATGACATACAACTCTCTTAATACGTCTAGAAAGAGGCTGATGGCATGATGCAGCTGTGGGGGATATCTGACTTACAGCTTTTTCCTGTCATTATTCTAACAGCATCCAGGTCAGTTAAGCTCTCAGAGAAGTACAAAATCCATCTCTCCCTTCTCATTCTCTCCTTTTCTCCTGCCCGGTGTATGTGCATACTCTTTTTATTGACTATGAGGGAAGAAGTGAATTGAGAAAATTCATTGTCAGGTACAAATTGCTTTGCTTTTCTAATTGTTTAATATATCATGGGCATGTATCTTACAGCTATTTATTTTGAATTTGGGTAAAAATATGAATACCTGAGGAAGAGGAAGGACTGACTTTTTCCTGTGGATGCAGTAGATCCAGCAGGTTAATGATGACACGAAAACAGTGACTTTCATCTCTGTACTGTCAATCTGATTAAGTTTTCAGTAGGTAATGAGTGACAGTTGTTACCAACTGATGGCTTCACAGTGACCTTTGTGAAAGCAATTGTGATCTTGTTCCATTTCATGGTCTGCAGGTGTCTACACTGCAGAATAAGCTAACACAATTGACGGTAATTGGCACTGGTTTCAGCAGCCTCTGCAGGAGGTCAAGGACAATCCAGCATTCCTGGACATTGAGACATTTTGGAGTTGTTTGAGGAAACTCTTGCCATTTTCCAAACTTTAAATGTCCTGGCAATCAAGAGACGTGTTGCTTTCCAGGAATGCTGGTTTCATAGCATTCAACAGAGCTGTCAAAAGAAAATAAACAGTGAAAGGGAGGCAAAATCTAATTTCATCTAGTTATGAAAGTATTAATTTCTTAATCCAAATACCCTATTGAATGAATATCTTATTTTTAAGTAAAATTAGGAATTCCTTGTGATAGTGGTATTTTTGTCTTCTTTTTTGAGAAAAAAGAGAAATAGTGGTTTTATGCATATGTTTATGTATACATGTGCATAAACAGAAATGGGATTTTATAGGAACCTATTAAGCACAACATATTGTGTATAGTTGGTGATTTGTTATGACATTATGTGGCATGGTTAATAACAATTTAAACACAATAAATCCTTAATAGTTCCTATGTTCTATTTACTTATGCAGTCATTTCCTTTTCTATTTACACAAGTCAGCTATCAGAAGAGTTTCTAGGATCCACCTCTCTTTTTTACTTTGTGAATATGAAGTGATAATTTTTTTAATATGATGACATTTTCATTGGATTTTAGTTCTGAAAGTTTAATTATTGGTTCTGTTTTGATTAGAGAGCAGATTATTTTTTTCCCATATATCCGTTATCTTACCCAGTGATGATTACAAGAGGTAATAGCAGAATTTCGTCAGTTTCAAATTGAATTTTAATTTTTGGTACCTTAGAGTTTTTTATGGAGACAACTGAAAGGCACGTCAAGTGTCTAATTTATCATTCTGCTCTAATCCCCTTTTTTTCTTCTTTGAAGAGAAAGATATTGGAAAGAGGAATAGGAGTTTCTCCTTCTATACAAGACAAGGAGTGAATGTCTCTACAGTTATACACTGGGTGGTATATACTACATAGATGGTAGGAGGATAAAGGCTGGCTTAATTTCTGCTGAGAACGGTCCTCCTCATCTGCATTTTTGGCTTAGATTTTGTCTTGATTATGGTATTCCTCCCTGTTCATACAATCTGATTAAGTACTAAATATGTAGTTGGGAGTCCATTCCTTGCTCCCAGTATTTTGCCTAACAAAAGTAATATAAATACTTCAGTAGTATCAACAAAAGGGATATGTTAATTCATTATGCACGTGCATTTTCCTTTTAATCGTCTGAGTACCTCTGACACTTATGTAGCTGAAAGTACTCTAAATCAAAATTTGTGCCAACTTTAACTTCTAGAATATTTTCTTAGAAGAAACTGTTTATTGTAACCCATTTTTAATTTATTTCTGTTTACAGAAATTTCAGTCCCTAAGGAAGAAGCACTCTTATAGACATTATTACGAACATTATTACAAATATAATTTGTGTAGTAGTGCATCTTGAATGAGGCCTTTTTCGCTCCTCCCCTTATTCACATTTGTTTTATTGATTTTGGAGAAAAGTGATTATTGTGGAAAAAATGAAAACTAAGGTCAAGGCTAAGAGATGTATAATTTGGAAGCTGTAACTCCCAACATCATTCAGTCAAACAACTAGAATAGTTTCTTCTTAAATCTATCTGCTATGTTACGGTAGAAATTAAGTAGTTACAGATGTATGTACACATATTTTTCATTTGGTTGAAATACCGTAGATTCCAGTTACCCACTGCTTATTGTTCTAGAAGGAATGAGGGAAGGCTATGCAAGAGTAGAAGAACCACCTCACTGAACAGCCCATTAGTGTTCCAAGGTATTTCTGAGTTTTGGTAGCCATCTGCTTTATTGATGCTATGTTTTAGGAATTGGCCACTACTCAAATTTAAAGACAAAATCCTCTATTGTTTCAGATGCTGTTTAAGATCCTAAATTTCAAAGCACATGTCCAAATATCTGTGCTTTACAATTTACACACATTAAATTCAGCAGTTCACTTTTCTGTACAAGTTGGCTCTTGAGAAGTAGTTTAGCAATTATCCCTTGAAATAGGATTAGAAATAATATTTTATGCCCAACTTTACTGTGTTTTGATGCAGAGATAAAAAGCCAACAGTAACTAATACTCTTAATATCTGAACAGTAATCAATATACATATATATATATTTGGTATTTTGAGCGCTTTAGTGAAAATACAAATTGAAAATGGGTTTATGAAAAGTAGTAGTTTATCATTAAATCTTGAACACTATTGCAAGTCTAAGATGATATAGAGACTGGTGTTGCATCCAATTCTAGTTTGTAAGTATAGTCATTAATCATTTTTCATACATTCATATATTCAGTGAAGTTTGTCATGTTTACTTGGGTGTCTTAGTGTTGATTGGTGTCATGCCACGCTGTTGAGATGAAATGTTTTACTGCACTGAAGAATTTTATGTTAAATGCTATTTTTGGGTAAATTAAAGTAATGTGAATTAAATTACTTGTTGATCCTAAACTTTTCAGTGGTCAGATGATTGCCAGAATTCTTAGGAAATTCAAGCCTGTAGGCAGTTCTATCTGTAAGCAGGGCAAATTGCTGATAGTCACAGGAATGCTTCACCTAGTCCATCTTAGATCTTCTAGATTGTTTCCCAATTCTATGAGATAACATATTTTAAATCATAAAAATAAGAACAATATGTTATTGCTAATTGTGGCAGCCTTCTTTAGATGTCTAGCATTTAGAATTACGTTCTGAAGTATTTTTTAGGAGACTCCAAATCCTGACAGGGACTGTTTCATTGCTGTGATATTTGTTCTGCTGCTTGTTGTTTATTGTCATTGTGATGGTTGTTTGTGACTGTGCAGAAAAGCCTAAACTCATGAGATCATTGTACTACATAACTATCATTTGTGTTATATATATACCTATACTACATATAGTACTGTATTATATGTAAACATTCAACCTTTCCTCTCTACTAATAATTTATGAAACCTGCAAAGTAAATTTTCTGCTTCAAAACATCAGTTTATTTTTTTACTTTTTTTCCTTTTTTTTATGTGAAACAATGAGAATTGCTGCTATGTTGTGCTAGGCCACTTCTTAACTAGTATATGTTTTGAAATTAATAATTTGTCTGCTATTTTAAAATATAACATAGGAAGAGTTGGCAGTCACTAGAGAATCCTTTTGAATATTACTTACTATAATCAGCCTAGAGGTCATAATGTGTCAAGTACAGGGCTACATAAATATCTACTGTAGTTTTTTTATTACTCAGTGATTTTCAATTCCCTTATTATTCAGTTACCCATGTATGAATGTTTCTGTATACCAGTCAAAGCATGTCTCCTCTTTCACAGGAGGAAAAAAAATATATCTAGTTCTCATTATATTACAGTGTTCTCTGACAAAAAACATTATCAAGAGATAATTGATTGTGCTGGAGAATTACAAATGTTGCAGCACCACCAAGGTCATCTAAGTCTCACCAGTGTCAGCTGCCCTGTAATAGGAGTGTTTTGTTCAGAAATGGGGCTATTGCAAAATGGTTCAATGGGAACACAGTGAAGATGTTCAGCATTTGAAAAGGCCATCTTTTTAGAGAAAGATGCTACATAGAAATGAATACCTTCCTGACTGGTAAGAAGTTAATGACACCCTATGGAAGATAATGAATTTTACTTTTTAAGCAAGTTGGATTTATTAAGAGCTGTGGTTGTATACCAAGGTATTCTAGATGCAAGACAGATTTAAACTTTCTAAATCTGAAAATACTGGAATCTGGGGTTATTACAATTCCAAAAAAAAAGTTCAAAACAAACCAATTTAAGTGGTCGAAATATATATATATTAATAATTGGCAAGATTTCTGTTGTCCCTGAATAGGTAATGTACTGTATGTATATTTTAATAACATATCAAGCTGAGCAAAATTCATCTCTCCATGTTTATGGCAGCATAGAGCATGATAATTTATTTTAATTGTATTGTCAGGAGATTGAAATATAAAGTTATAACTGAAGCAAACATTGTCTGAAAATGTGTATATTATAGAAAACCAGAGGGAGATGCTCCAGATGATTTGCTTCTCCACTGAAGGACCATTTGTCTGTACTTCATTCACTTACACTTGCAAATGATCTTACATTGATAAGAATATCCTTACATACAAGCAACACTGTTACTCTAATTAATGCGTTTAGTAGACTTACAGTAAAGATTAATATAAAAAGACATTAGCATCAGAAAGTTACTGTGGTAAAGACACAGTACTTTTATTGTATGTTATTGTACTTGTTATAGCGAGTATGTAATCTGTAGAATGATCTATATAATTAATGACTATCAAGCATTTATGTTGACTGCAAGATTGTACTAAGAGAAATGTGTAGGCCTGGTAATGTTCCACTGTATGTTCAGCACAAAATATTGTTGATATAACTAGGCCGATTCTGTGAAGGGCTTTCTGATTTACTTGTTTTTGTGGTGAGGACTGGGGAGAGGCAAAAAGATGTGCGGAACTTTCTTAACATGATGCATGAAATGATAGCTTGATTTGAGGCTTGTCTAAAAACTGTCACAAGCAGATCTCTTTTGGAACAGCTGTGTATTTACAGATTGTTTTATCACATATAATATTTTGAAAAAGTCTTTTCTCACTGCTCAAAAAATTAGGAATAATCAGATCAAGCCAAGCTACCAAGAAAATTCACACTGAAGCTAAGACATAAACCACACCTGTTCATTCTTGCTATAGCATAAATTATTTAGCTTTGTTTATAAAAAACTTGTTAAGCAGTTCTTTTTTAAGCTCTTCTAGAGCTATCTTTAAAGAAAATCTTTGTTACTATGCAAAGGATTGACAAAAACAGTTTAAGTGGTAAAAAATGATCTCACAGTTAAGACCTTTCTACTGTGAAATAGTTTGTGACAGTAGTGGTGTTAATAATACACAGCCAGTCAGCAGTAGTGAATGAATGATCATGACCTCAAAATTACATGATCAGGGACTGTATATTTCTCTATTTGTGTTACTGTCCATTACTTTCTAGTGCTACATTTCTGAGATACATACCTGGAACCAAGTTTGTTGTATGAGCCTTCAGCTTTCCCGATTTTCAGGGAAAATGTTTAGATGTTGTTTGAAATGATGAATTTTGAGTATGGTGTTTTTATTAGTGAAACATTGGGAACTAGACTAACAATAGCATTATGCTTTCTGAATGCTTTGTTCTGGAGTATGACTAGCTCACTGGATTTCTCACTGAAATACTGTGAAGTATCTGCTAACATTAAGCAGGTTTCTAGAGGCTTTACAAATATTTATCGTAACAAAACAAATTATTCAGTGGAGGGGGATTACACAGTTTTACAAATATAGGTAATACACAGAATTAATGTATCCATTAATTGGATGTATGTTAGGTGTCGTCTTTAGATTACTGGATATAGTATGGCATTTTTCTCAGAAACCAGCATAGGTATTATCACTGTTTTTTTTTTTCTCTAGGTATGTAGAGAGTGCATATAAATTCAAATTCAAGCTGGCTTATGTCAGTTTGGGAATGTAAGAGGATTGCTTTCATAGTCTAATAAATTCACACTGGTTAAAAATAAATATAATGAGAATTAGATGTCAGATAACAACTATTGAGTTTGCAATTAATGTAACTAAAGTTTAGGAATAATTTCACTAGAAGGAGTTGTTTAATGTTTGAAGTATAACTTGACTGTTAAAATTTCTTGTTGTCTTTAATTTACTAAGTGCTATTTTGCCTTGTGTCATTCTTTATACAATTATCACAAAATGATTTGGTTTGGAAGTGACCTCAGAGCCCACCCATTCCCAACCCCCTGCCATGCGCTGGGCTGCCCCCCACTAGAACAGGCTGCCTGAGCCCCTCCAGGGATGGGGCATCCGCAGCTTCTTTGGGCAGCCGGTGCAGGTGCCTCACCTTCCACTGAATAAAGAATTTCTTCTATCATGTTATCTCAATCTCCTTTTCTTTAAAGACATTCCTTCTTGTTCTGTCACTATCAGACCATGTAAGAATTTTGTACCCTTTCTGCTTGTAAGCACCCTTCAAGTACCAGAAGACCACAGTATACAGGAGATCCCAGGCCTGGACACAATACAGCAGATGGGGCCTTATAAGGGCAGAGTAGGGGGGATGCAGTCACCTCCCTACTGGTCACCCCTTTTTTGATGAAGCCTGGAATACAGTTGGCCTTCCAGGTTGCACTTGCATGTTGCTGGCTCATGTCCAGCTTTTCATCCACCAGAACCTCAAAGTCCTTCTCTGAAGGGCTGCTCTCAAGGAGTTTTCTCTTTCTGAATAGAGCTGTACTGATCAAATTGAATTGCCTCTTCCTATTTCTCAAATTTTAATAGAAAACTGAGGATTTTTAGTTAGCTAATTATAGTAATCCCTCTTCATACTTCTTGAGGTTTATTTATTGTCATTCTCTTTTCAGGTTCAGTTTTGCTCTTTTAGCTGTCATCCTCCCCTAAATAATTATTATCACAGTTGCACCAAAATGATTAATTTTATCCAACCTCTGAATATACATTCATCTCTGCTTTGACATAGTTTGATTGTTGTGTTTATTGCTTTTGGGGTACATGAACTCAATGTCAAGGATAGGAACAGTCTGCTATGTTACATCAGGACTAGTATAGGGATGATACTTTAATTGACTGTTGTGGAGTGCCACTCTTTGCCATGTATGCTGATAAAGTAGGGTGTGCTTTTTATAATCTCTGGGTCTGGTCAAGAGAACTGTGTTTTTTGTCTGTTGATCCTGTGTCCAGCTCTGCATCTTCACATGTTTAAAAGGTAGTTGTGTGTTCTAGTGGTCAGGCCCCACTTTTTGTTCCATGCCAGCATTTCAGATCTGGTTTTCAGAATGAGGTCACTTAATGACATTGAGCTTCTCTTTTAATTATTTATGGATAACTGTAAGGCTGTATCATAGCCTTACTATTTGCTTGCTTTCAATTTTCTCTAAAATCTTTATTTTCTCTTGAAAAATATTCCTTAGTTTGCCTGTCAGTTTTCCTTACAGTCAGTATAGATTTATTATCTTCTTAAAAATCTCTACCGTGTTGGTTGGACCTTCATTATTTTAACATTGTTTAATTTTATATTAAATTTTATTATCCTGGATATCATGATTCCTTCATAAGACACTTGCTATTCTTTTCTTCTCCTGATGTGCAAATATCCGTAGAAGATAAAGTTTCTATTGTTCAGTTTTGTTCCTGCATATGTCAACTCATTTTTAGTCATGAAAGTGCTTGACACTAGTTATTGCAAACACTGAGTGAGCAAGTACATTTTCTGAAAGATGAGACAGTGAAACATCTACCTTCATATGTAATGCCCCACTGAAGGGGAATTTCGTTCCATAATACTTTGATTCCTTAGCACCTTTCATTTCAGAGTGTTCTGAGCTTTTCATCTGGAAGTTCAGTGAGAATGGAACAAGTCTCATTGCCCCTTTGCTACAAAGCTTTAAACGGAACAAAGAGAAATAAATAGAGCAACAAAGAGAAATAAATATTACTTTTGCCCTCAGTATTGCTGAACTTCTCAGAAGAGCTGACAAACATTCTTTATCTTCTGCCAGAAAAGGAAGGGAAATGGTAGAAAGTCATCCAACTTGACTGAAGCTGCTTATAAGGGATGTACGCATTAAAAAGACAGGGAAGTCTCGCCAGCTTGCAGGTGGAGCAAGTCCATGCAAAGAGAACAAACTGGATCCAGTTCTACCAGTGCCAAATCAGTGTGTATTTTGTGGAATCAAACATGCATTTCCCTGCAATTCTTAAGGGACAGCAGATTTTTCCTGATAAACCTACTGGTAAACAAAGACAATATTACTAAAATTGAGATTAAAAAATCTGAACCTGTCTCATGCTAGGATTGTTCCACCAAATCATTATTTTTCTTCAGAATATTATGATTATTTTCTTCATTTCTTCCTCTCTTAAAATCCCCTTCCCCATCCTTAGTATGTCAGCTAATGTCAATCACTTTCTAAAATTATTTTTCATCTTAAGCTCTGCAAGTGTTTTCAAAATACAAATTGCTGCATCCTTTATCCAACAATTAATACTCTCTGCTCTTTAGTCCTGTGATTCTCCTCCAAAAGCTTGATATTCCCCCAAACCTCTATTTTTTCCCATCTGCATCTGCCTCATCTTCATTTTTGTCTTTCATAGAATTCATCCTTTTTATTTCAGTTAGAAGTGTGAATATACCGGTGTATTTCCTCCTTATCATGCTGGATTTTGATAAATCAGTGTGAGCCTAGCTAACTGCTTGTGTATGTAGACATTAAGGTAGCAACATGATTGCTGTGTTAGACTTGCAGTTTCCCAGTAACATGGGTCACAGAGTCTATAAATGAAGTTCATACCAGCATCTGTGGATTTCTGCATTACTGAGCACTGACTCCTTGATCCACCATATCTGTCTAAAGCTCTCCTTTATGGAGAAAGAAAGCCCTGAATCCACTTACTTAGTGTTTGTTCTTGCAGAGTTGTTGTGGCTTCAAATTAATGTCTTTTCAGTAACTGAAGTCTGTTGGTCTCATGCAGCAAGACTTAACCCTGTATTGTGAATGTATTTTTCTCTAGTCTTTCACTGAAAGCCAGAGTAAACCATATTAGTTTACCCACTGCTGCGTTGCATCTACTGATAGACCACTATCCTTCACTGATTTTTTTTTTGAAGAGTCAGAAGCTCTCACTGCAAACTGTTTACTTGGCTACTCACTTGTCATGCTTTCCTAAGCTCTTCATAAAAGTTACCTAAAGAAGTTGCCTACAAACTTTATAGCTTATAGCTATGTGATTTTTTTTTTTTTGCCCATATTATTTTTGAGTAAGAGAAGTCTATCAGAGTAGTTATATCTAGCTTTTCCTTCTACCATTATGTTAATCTTCTGTTTTTCAAACACCGTATGAGAAGGGGAATGATTTAAAATGCTTACAGATCAGGAAGAAGTGTTAGAAACACCTCTCAAAATTTGAAAAAAAGAGGCCTTAAAGAAGGTCTCGCCACACAGTAATAAAAAGCAGAGGACTGGATTTCTTACAAGCTGCTTTTCCAGGAGAGGTAGTATATCTGATGGATACACATTTCTTTAATTTTTCTTCTCTGTGAATAAAAGTCAGAACATAATCTCAAAACACATATTACAACCACATTCATATTTTTTCCTTGCTAGAAAGAAAACTATCCCAAAAGAAGGTCAGTGAATGTAGGGAAAGGTTTGTGTGATCAATTCAAGCCATATTTCCATATCACATACATTCGGAAGGTTAATCTATTTATGCAAAAATTATCTTCAAGTTAAGCTCATGTTAGTACAGTTGACAGCCTTCATCCACAGCAAACTCAGGTCTTAAACTACCTCCTTCTATATGAGTTGTCTAGTGAGGAAGATCAGAAAATAACATGGAAGTAGGCCATGCAGAAAAAAAGCAACAACATTTAGAACATTTTAGCTGATTGAGACTATGTGAGAACCTGTTTCCTGAGTTGAAATCTGCTGTCAGTGAAATAAAACCCTACCCATGAGCTACAGTTACATACCTAGAACTGTTGAGTCATATACAACAGATAATCCTTACAGGTATTTGGTTCACAGGGAGAAGGGAAGTATTTCTCTAACATTGCGGGACAAGCTGTCAGCATTCCTACAACATAGAGGACAACAGATGATGAAAGTGTAATGATTCAGAAATTCTTATGGTTAGCAGGAAAATTAAACATCTTTTCTCCAGTGCAGGTTTCACTCCAAGCAGATTTGCTTTTAAAGGATGTGAGAAATTAATCTCAGTTTCTCTTGTCTCCCTTCTCTCCTTTGTGTCAGCATATTTATATTTATTTAATGGAAAATATAANAGTGTAATGATTCAGAAATTCTTACGGTTAGCAGGAAAATTAAACATCTTTTCTCCAGTGCAGGTTTCACTCCAAGCAGATTTGCTTTTAAAGGATGTGAGAAATTAATCTCAGTTTCTCTTGTCTCCCTTCTCTCCTTTGTGTCAGCATATTTATATTTATTTAATGGAAAATATAATGTGAATGTGCCAATTGTTTATTTTGTTCCTTCAGGTTATCTTCTAAATGCTTTTTTCAGCACATTTTCCATGAGAGGACAAAGTTGTCATTACTAGGTGAAATGGTAAATTTGGCGTCAAGGTGGTTGTGATCTTACTGTAAGAATCTTTGGTTTCTGAAACAGGTTGGGTTTCATGTTGAATTGCTTTTAAATTCTGCAACATCCAACAAATAACCTAAAAGCTTCTAGATACATTTAAATATGTAATGGAAATTATTATAGTTTTTCATATGCAAAGTAATCTAGTTAATGACCTCAGTTCTCCAGTCACTTTGAGTCCCTTTGTTCTATAAAAGGGCTTCTGTAGCAGTCTGAAAGCAGCAGGAGTCACTGTTCAGGAAG